>JADBJO010006260.1:32500-37500 GCA_016801955.1 Conus betulinus
AATAACACATTCTACAACATTAAACTGACTTACTGTTGTTCAGTGGAACGTTGATGATAATCTTAATAAACGGATCCTGGATTGGCGCCTTCCATCTAGAACCGCTCCATTGTTCGGCCCAAGAGTGTCACACCACAACTCAGCACCACAGATTAAAACCACAGATCCACACTTTAGGTCCACACCACAGATCCAAACCACAGGAACCACACACAGATCCAAACCACAGGAACCACAGCACAGATCCAAAACCCTAGCCCCACAGCACAGATCCAAACCACAGGAACCACAACACAGATCCAAACCACAGGAACCACAGCACAGATCCAAACCACAGGAACCACACCACAGATCCAAACCACAGGAACCACACCACAGATCCACATCCTTTTTTTTTCTTTTCATTTTACTACACTTCGCTGGCTGCGTTGGGGATGCTGTTGGATTCTATTTTGAACCTTTGGTGGTGAAAACACCACAGAATTATGGACTGTGGTGTGTCTCTATTTGACACCAAGAGCACAGACACAACCAGCCGTGTCTCCCTGATGAGTCCGATCCATTGGACGAAAGGCCTAGGAGCAGGCTTCACAAATAGATCTGAATTCAAGAGGAATTATGATGGTTCCCTCAAGTAGCTAGCGAAGGGTTTTCGTATCCATAGCATATTTTATTAATTTTTATGTTTCCATTTTCTTCATCCTTAATAACCCCCCCCCCCCCCCCCCCCCCCCCCCCCCCCCCCCCCCCCCCCCCCCCCCCCCCCAGCTAGCGAAGGGTTTTCGTATCTATAACATATTTTATCAATTTTATGTTCCCATTTTCTTCATCCTTAATGTGTGTGTGTGTGTGTGTGTGTGTGTGTGTGTGTGTGTGTGTGTGTGTGTGTGTTTGATATTTCTGACACCTCATAGACTGGTGGACGTGGTGTAAGCCATAGCTGACCCCCTCCCATCAACAGATCTGTGAGCCGCCAGACCAGGCGAGGCTGTGCCACAAGCTATAAACAGTGCTAGCGGTTCAGGGCAGCTTGGGAATTGAATAATCACCATCCCATTGCAAGAAATCGACCTCAAAATGTAAATTGTTTGTACCCTTACCTCCATATAATTTGCAAGCACATCATTTTTTTTTTTTTTCTTTCTTTTTCCCTTAAAAAAAAAAACAACAACAAAAAAAAAACCCACAAAAAACCCACCTCCGTAGCTCTTTAGAAAACCCCCCCCTTTTTTTTAAACGACAAAGTAACGCTTTAACACGCCACTGGTAAGGTATTTTTTCTAATTTTTCTACGGACAACTATACCTCAGTATCTTAAAACTGCGGTCATCTATCGTTTTGTGGAAAGTGATCACAACGTTATTATCAAGGACGACGCAAGGACGTCTTGGTGACCTTGAAACAGATTGCAGTCGACAAAAAAAAAAACAAAAAAGAGGACTGATTGCGCTACAGCAGTAATCTCCCCAAATAAACCCGTCTATTTAGCTCACGTTTGTGGTTTCCACGGTCAATTTAATTCATGATGATGTCAAAATAACTAATGCTTCCAGGTCAAGTTTGGTGGCAGTATCCTTTAAAAAGAAAAAAAAAAAAAAAAAAAAAAAGAAAGAAAAAAAAAGAAAGAAAGAAAGAAGAAGAAGGGAAAAAAGGAGGGAAGGTGGGGGCGGGGGGGGGGGGGGGGGGGGGGGGGGGGGGACCAAGAAAGCAAAATGTTGCTAAAAAATGGTTTAACAGTGCTTCATGTTGCGACGAAGAAAATGGACGTTTATCTGTCCGTTACTATACGTTTCCATGCTGGGGCGACGTAGCACTCTACTTAATCAATCACCCATTCATCACCCATGACTCGCAAAAAATGAGATGAAAATGCAAACATTTAAATGAAAGAGAGAGAGAGAGAGAGAGAGAGAGAGAGAGGAGAGAGAGAGAGAGAGAGAGAGAGAGAGAGAGAGAGAGAGAGAGAGAGAGAGAGAGAGAGAGAGAGAGAGGTTAAGATCGTCAAATGAGAGAGAGACTTTGAGAGAGAGGTTAAATCGTCAAAAATGATGTAACCGAACTCGAAGAATGTGCAGTTAGTGACCGTTACTCGAGAGTGCATACATTGTTACCGCCAAGTCTTGAGATATATATATATATATATATATATATATATATATATATATATATATATATATATATATATATATATTTTTTTTTTTTTTTTTTTTTTTTTTTTTTTTTTACAGATGAAATTCTCGAGTACAACCTCCACCGCACTACAACAGAACGATTTCAATTGGTATTGCAGTAAAGCTTGAGAGAGAGAGAGAGAGAGAGAGAGAGAGAGAGAGAGAGAGAGAGAGAGAGAGAGACAGAGAGTGTATGTGTGTGTGTGTGCGCGTGTGTGCGTGTGTGTGCGCGTGCGTGCGTGCGTGTGTGTGCTTGCGTGCGTGCGTGCGTGCGTGTGTTTGTGTGTGTGTGTGTGTGTGTGTGTGTGTGTGTGTGTGTGTGTGTGTGTGTGTGTGTGTGTGTTTGTGTGTGATGTTAATTTTTTAACAATGTAATAGCGGGGAAAAACACATTTAGGTTAACATTTCCTCCGTCGTTACATTCACTTAGCTGAGATGGAAAAAAATGGAAAAAAAAAGGAGGGGAGAAGAAGAAAGAAAAATGAGAAAGGATAAATCTGGGTCCTATGTCATATATACTGAACCTCCCACTCCCAGCATATGGGAACCGTCGTAATCTATCCTGAAAAACAGAACCATGCATATCACGTGCTGCAGGACAGAACCATGCATACCACGTGCTTCAGGACAGAAGCATGCATATCACGTGCTTCAGGACAGAACCATGCATATCACGTGCTTCAGGACAGAAGCATGCATATCACGTGCTTCAGGACAGAATCATGCATATCACGTGCTTCAGGGACAGAACCATGCATATCACGTGCTTCAGGACAGAACCATGCATATCACCTGCTTCAAAGCCTCTCGTCCGCTGGATCAGCCTCATCAGAGAGACTCGGCTGATTGTGTCGGACTTGCTTGGCATCAGATGGAGATAGACAACAGTCTATAATTCTGTGGTACTCTCCACACCAAGGGTTCAAAACTAGAATCCAACTGCACTTCAAAGCAACCAACGAAGGGTAAAAAAGTAAAACGGAAAGAAAGAAAGTGTGGTAAGAAAATACGTTGCTGAAACAATACAAACATTCTGTAAATAAGATAGACTGCAGGGGAGAATCTTTGAGCCTATGCTTGACGATCCATGTAAGGATGTAAGCAAGGTCAAAAGGTATCCAACAGCAAAATGGTCAGCAGCTACGAACTGTACAGAACAGCCTTTACTTGAACTCCCAAAAGATGCAATCTCCCAATGGGAAAAAAACAAATGCAGGCTAACAATTCCTCCGTCATTATATTAATGACATGGCAAAGATGAAAATAAAAAAAAAAATAAAAACAGGGATGAGCGGAGGGGGGTGAGGGTGGGGGTGGGGTGGAGTAAGGGATGGATGGGGAAAGAAAGAAAACCAAGGACGAAAAACCAGGGAAATATAAATATCAAACCCTTCACTAGAAGCAGACAGACAGATTTATAACATGCCAGTATCTGTCTGTCTGTCTGTCTGTCTGTCTCTCTCTCTCTCTCTCTCTCTCTCTCTCTCTCTCTATATATATATATATATATATATATATATATATATATATATATATATATATATATATATATATAGATGAGAGATGAGTTACGATTGTCCCCATAAGCTACTAGTGAAAGATTCATGTTTATGATAAATATTTCCCTGATTTTTCATTCTCTTTCTCCTTATTCTTCCGTCTCCTTTACCCCCGCCCACCCCGCGTTCCCCCTCCCTCCCCCCCCCCCCCCCCCCCCCCCTTTTTTTTTTTTTCAACAAATCTCTGCCAGTCATTGTTATAATGACGGAGGAATAGTAAGCTTGCACCTATTTTTCCCAGAACTAAATTTTTAAACACACACACACACAAAATCCTGGCATGTAGTAACATACCACAAATGATGAAATGAACGATCTTTTGAAGAATCGATGTTCTTTTTGGAATGAAGCGATGAAAGAAGATAATCATGGTCTCGTGACCGGAACCGACAACAAGAAAATAAAAACAAAAGTGACTAGCTAAGTCTCAACAACGGGGGGAGGGGGGATCTTTTGAAGATCATGTTCTTTTTGGAATGCAGAAAGGAAAGAAGGGGGGGCGGGGGGGGGGGGGGCGGGCGTCTAGGAATGTTTATACACACACACACACACACACACACACACACACACACACATTGACGCAGTCCGTTATGATCAAGTACTGTCTTATCCAAACCCACGTGTGGAGTGTTGCATCGTGGATGTTGATATGTTTAATTGTGACGTATGCGATGTGAGAAAGACACATTTGTCGAAAACTGACATGTCTGTTTCGTACTGTGTGTTTGAAAAACAGCCTTATCTTGCACACTATTTGGTATGTGGGTATGGACTTTGGGCCCGATCCTAACCAGCGAGAAGTTTGAGCAAAGGCATTTCGCTGAGAGAAAAGCTTTCCGAAACATGATCTCAACTCTGTCGCCAGTGTCCCAACTATTGCCAAAGCAAGCCTGAGTAATTAATGGGGGATTTCTGTACCCACTCAAGTATGCTACCGCCGGCAGTTTCTTGTTTTCAAACTGTGGCAAGAAGAAAAAGCCCGTTGTATAGTGTTTAAAACTGCAACTATTTCACGGCAAGAGACAGACCCATCAGAAATGATGGACGAGACAGGCATTAAAATGCGGTGCAAATTAAACGGTTCATGCGTCCCTTTGCCACACTTTTGAAACTGCGAAGAGGACAGAGCGTGGGGGGGCGGGTGGGGGGGGGGGGGGAGGGGGAGAGGGAGAGGATGAGACGAAGAGGGGGAAAGGAAAGGGAGAGATAGGTGGGAGGTGCGGGGGGTGGGGGTGGGGGGATCTGGATGCTTGAACGGTTTCCTAGGTAA
>JADBJO010006260.1:47500-50000 GCA_016801955.1 Conus betulinus
TGATTGGCCCAGAGAGAGCGAGATTGTGTCACGATGCTAAAGATAGCGCAGTCGCTACACATCTCAACATTTCTCCTCTCCACCGAGTTTTGGCTGTCCAGTTAAGCCTGTGACACGCAATTCGTTTTCACGTCGGGACTGGTCGATTTCCCTGCCATTTTCAAGCGAGGTATTACCCACTATTAGAAGATAAGAGGTCAGACATCGTAACGAGTTTTCATTGGATGGTAGATGGTGTTCATCCGTTCACATTATGCCCCGCTGTGTTTGGGATGAACAGGACGAAGTGGAAAGCCTTTTGAGAATTTGTATGTACGGTGTGGGTGAAACGTCATTTTCGTTTGCTGCCGCATTCAACGGGTTGTCTCCCTTGATCAAAGGGAACTAGATCAGTGTCTTTCTCTTTCGCTACTTTACAGTTCGATAACGCAAACTGAAGGCATCTGTCACTTCCTGTTGATTTCATTAGCCCTCTGTCTAACGTCTCTGAACAGGGTGGCTGTCTGTTCGACACAACGTTGCCGCTGATAGTGACAGAACAGTCAAATTTGAAGCACACACAGACACACACACACACACACACATACACACACGCGCACGCACACACACACACACACACACACACACACACACACACACTCACGGTGGTTCGCTTGCTGTCAAAGGAAGGCCATGTACAGACCGTGAGCTGCCCTCCCTGAACCGCAGAAAAAAAAATGTTGGCGTGAGTCGTTACCGGAAAGGGCGGCCCCGCCCATTGAACAATTCTCTAGTCACGGTCGGGTGTGTGTCCAGAAGTAGTGTGTGACCTATGATTAGCGCGAGCGAATGGCAATGCCAACCAAGATGAATATTAAGAAAGCGAGGGTAGATGCATCTGCTCTACCCGACTGATGTATGCTCTGCCCACACATAGGATTAAAACTGCTGGGATCTTTTCAAGAGATCAATGATCAGCCCTCTGTCTAACGTCACTGAACAGGGTGGCTGTCTGTTCGACACACGTTGCCGCTGATAGTGACAGAACAATCAAGTTTGAAGCACACACACACACACACACACACACACACACACACACACACACACACACACACGCACGCACGCACGCACGCACGCACGCACGCACACACACACACACACACGCGCACACGCGCGCGCGCGTGCACGCTGCTGGGATCTTTTCAAGTGATCATGATGTGTACTCACCAGAAGTAGCTGCCGCCGTGACTGTGTCATCTGGTAACATACAGAATAGCATCACCAAAAGATTATATACAGACACTGATAACAGGTCGAATAGCGTCATTGTAAAAAACACACACACACACACACACACACACACACACACACACACGCGCGCGCGCGCGCGCGCGCGGATTAATTACCTATTAAACATCATCATCAAGGGGAGACAAAGACAAATTGATAACATCCAAACATGCCATTATTTCAGGGACAGATTTAAACAGACTGATGACATAAATAATTATCAAAGACCGAATAATATATCAAATAGTAGCATCATTATAGAAAGGTGTGCAGACGGATTTGATAGTGCATAGAACCCCATCGTAATGGGGAGATTTACAGAGATAAATGTGATCATTTATCAAACACAATTTATGACAGACAGATAATATAGACTGTCAAATATACAATATCGAGGGTTAACTGCCAGAACCCAGTATCTCATACATACACACATACATAAGAGAGATACTGGGTTCTGGCAGTCAACCCTCGGTATGATCTGTTTACTTTTGCCCTGACGGCAGCAGTCTGTAGTGCTCTGGCTCCCATTACTCCTGCTCTGTCTGCTGATACACACAGTGACCACCTGAATGCCACACGAGGCGAAAGGTCCCATTCCTAAGATCTGTTTCTGTAAGGCACTTTGTACTCAGTGCCTCAGCAGCAAGTCGCCTATTCATTAACATTGTTCTTCATCGTCATCAGTGTTGCATACTATGTTGACGCCATATGCATGACTGTTTAGTCTGTGCGTATTGCCTGTTTAGTTTGTACGCTTTGCCTTTCGCGTAGTTCGTATTGCTTTTCGCGTAGTTCTGTATTAAGTAACCAGTGATTTATGTCTGGGTCTCTGATTGTTGGCAGAAAGGTATTCAGTTTATCCCTGGTGAGTGTGTGTGTGTGTGTGTGTGTGTGTGTGTGTGTGTGTGTGTGTGTGTGTGTGTGTGTCTGTTACACAGCAAGACAACATTCTGAAAACTATGACCAACAGGGGGGGGGGGGGGGGGGGGGGGGGTAACAGTGTTTCCTAACAGTGTTTCCTTATTCCTATCCCCACCCCAACCCACCCACCCCCCTCGTGTTCTCGTTCTGTCAAAGTGATGATACATATATTATGTTTTTTTTTTTTTAATCTAAATATTCCATTAACGCCAAATTAACACAGTTCTTGTCTTATATTTAAGTTACATCAGTCTTAATGTTTGACGCAAGAAGCTGTTTTAAACACAATTCTTTCTAATTTCGCAAA
>JADBJO010006260.1:52500-55000 GCA_016801955.1 Conus betulinus
TTCCTGTTTTTGTGTGCATGTGCCTTTCAGTATTTTATTTGCAGTAAATGTACCAGATTATATGTGTCTGTCTGTCTGTCTGTCTGTCATCATGTGACCATCGGTGACGTGGTTGTATCTATAGTTTGTAGCAGCAGCAGCAGCAGCAGCAGTAGTAGTAGTAGTATAAGTAGTTCTTATTGTTGTTGTTGATGTTGCTGTTGCTATTGTTATTGCTGCTGTTGCTGTAGTAGTCGTCGCCGCCATTGTTCTCGTTATAGCCGCAACGGCTGTAGCAGCAGAAGTTGTAGCAGCAGCAACCACAACAACAATAGTAGCAGCAGCAGCAGCAGGAATATCAGCAGCTGCAGTAGAAGCAGCGCCAACAGCAACAGCAACATCAGCAGTAGCATCAACAGCAGCTAGAGCAGCAGCAGTTGTAGCAGCAGCAGGAATTGTTGCAACAGCAGCATTGAGAGCTGTGGCGGCAGAACCGATAGTAGGAGTTACAGTTGTAGTGGCCGCCGCCAAAGCAGCATCAGCAACATCATCATCATCAGCCATAGTTGAGATAGTAGTAGCAGTAATAGTAGGGTGACAAAAAGCGATGGCAGGTTTTGAAACAAAAATACAGAAGTATAGAATAGAAAGCTTTATGTAGAAGGCTGCCGGAAATGATGTTTTCAGATTTGTGTGAGACTAGTGGTCTCCATCCTGTTATATGGTTGCGAGACATGGACACTGATGGCCGAAACAGAAAGAAGAATCCATCCGTTTGGGACCAGGTGCCTGACGAAACTACTCCGCATCTCCTACAAGGAGCACAATTAAGACCAACGATTATGTGAGGAACTTCTCAGATTCAGATTCAGATTCAGAAAACTTTATTATCTCTCGTTACAAGAGAAATTACATTTGTGACCGCTGCCCTAAAAGTTAAGACATACATATGTATAGTTACAAACGTGACACTGGAAACTAAAATTACTTACAAACAATAAAACATGCGTGTAACCATGGTCACCAACCTAGTTGGGCCCCACGAACCACTTCTGGCAACCCCGTCAAACGACGGAAGATGGCATGATTTGGCCACGTCATTCGTCACACACACACCCTCTCCAAAACCATCCTCCAAGGTACCGTTGAAGGAGGGCGCAGACGAGGAAGGCAGAGAAAGAGCTGGTCCGAAAACGTAAAGAATCGGACGACAGTGACCTTGCCAGATCTCATCACGACAGCTGCCAACAGAAGAGCCTGGAGACAAACGGCAGCTGCCTCATCACGTCCCCACAACGACCCCAGCGGTTAGGGGAATGAGATGATGATGATGGTCATGAAAGGTTACTAGTGAGTGACACTGGCGGGCAAGGATAGACGGTTCCTTGTTTGATCAGCGGAAAATCTAAATGCCTTTCCACCACGGCTCTCAATGCTGAAATGCGCGGTCCAAAAATGTCTTGTCACGAGAGACCTCGACTGAATGTAGATAGTTCAACAGTTAAGACACTGACGAGCGGGTACAGAAGTAGTAGGGGGGGTGGGGGGTGGTAGAAGGGTTTGATCGCATTACACATTCAACAGAAAACCAGTGTAGTTCGTAATTGTAGGATGTAGTGTGCTTGTGGTCTACTTGCTTTAAAGATGAGTTTCAAGACGTAATCTTGAACTCGCAGAAGTCTAGGCACTTTTTTTTTATGTGTGTGTGGACAACTGTAGAGGAATGAATCGCCACAGAGCAAGCATGGCCTAGCGTCTTGGTCGCCTACGAAGACCAGGAGAGAGAGAGAGAGAGAGAGAGAGAGAGAGAGAGAGAGAGAGAGATTACCATTCAACATTCTCTTCACGTGGTCGGCCTTTTGTCTTCCGAAATATAAATGGGCATTTGCAGAACCCACTGCCATAACTCCTGTCAGCTTTATGAAGTACACTACAATGGATGAAAGGCCTGGAAAAAAAATAGTCGACAGAACCGACACATCATTTAACCAAATTATGGACTGTGGTGTCTGTATTTGACGCCAAGAGCACAGACACAATCAGCTTCGTCTCTCTGACGAGTCCGATCCAGCGGACGAAAGGCGTAGGAGCAGGCAATATAAATAGATCTGCTTTCGAGAAGGATTACGATGGTTCCCCCATGCAGCTAGTTTTTTATATTTGTAATATATTTTCTTAATTTTATGTTCCCGTTGTCTTCGTCTTCAAACCCTTCCCTTTTTTAACATCAAATCTTTGCTGAGTCATTACTATAATGACGGAAGAGTTGTTAGCCTGCACTTGCTTTCCGCCCACTGCTTAATTGTTCAACATGATTTTACCCTATCTCAAAGCCCAGGTGCTACCACGATTGCCATGTACCTTCAGAGCGACGATTTGCATCACGCTAGATGACGTCAGTCCGTAGATGACTCCTGCAGTCGGCTCAGCTTACAGCGTGGTGAACCTGTAGGGAACTTTTCGAACCGAAGAATCTGGAGAGAGAGAGAGAGAGAGAGAGAGAGAGAGAGTGCTGCTTCGG
>JADBJO010006260.1:80000-87500 GCA_016801955.1 Conus betulinus
AGGGTTATTTACCACTCTATCAAACATTGTCAGAATTATTTATGAAATATATCTTCTCCTTATAAGCTGGGGTTAGTATAGGGCATTCAAATAAAAGATGACGAATTGAGATATTCTCCTGACATATACACGCTATACCTCGTGAATATTTTGTATTCCATGTATTTAACCGTAATTTATGAATTAATCTGGCTAGATATCTTGGACATGATGGCAGAACGAATAATTTCTCATTAAAATGTTTCTTCCGCATATTCTTTTCCAATCGCTGGATCAATTCATGCGGAGAAAAATTTAAGACTTTGTTGAAGGGTGTTTCAAAAATTGTACAAGCTCCCTGCTTTGCCAATTTGTCTGCTAATTCATTCCCTTTTAAGCCACAATGTGAAGGAACCCAGCAAAAATCAACTGCTATACCTCGGGAAAGTAAACAATGTAACAGATGCTTAATTTCAAAAAGAAGATCAGTTCTAATTTTAGAGTTCCAGTGCTTTAATGATTGTAAAACTGATTTTGAATCAACACAAAATAACACACTATAAAATGATACTGGCGTGTCATATAAGATGTAGTTCAGAGCTTTCATAATTGCATATAGCTCTGATGTATAAATTGAAATTCTCTGCCTAGATAGAAAGACTTTTGCACATTTAAGGATGGTATAGTGAATCCAGCACCACTGTCAGACGTTTCCATTATTGAACCATCTGTAAATACTTTTAAATGATTTGGATAAGTCTTTTCGAGATGTTCTCGAACTTCATTTACTAGAATATTTACATTGTCATCTTTCTCAAAGTAGTATATTCATCATCAATTTTTGCGTTGAGATGCTCCCATGGGGGCATTTGAGGAACAATAGGAACCTCCGAAATTGCATCAATATCAATACTACATTCTGACATAAGCTCACAAGTGAAATTTCTAATTGGCTCTATGTATGATATATTTTTAGACCCTTTTGGGTATTCCTTGTTGGAATCCATAAGAATTTCATCACTAACAGAGTTTTTTACAGATAGGCCTCTTACAACGTATTTGGACACATCCAACGTTCGTTGTTCATTAAGAGGTAAAATGTTTGTCTCCTTATAGCATTTCACTGTGTTTGTGTGCACTGGAACACCCAAAGCTAATTTTAAAGCTTTACTATCTAAGCTTTGCAGTTTCTTTAAAAGGTAGTTAGATGCAGAGAAGTATACTTCCTGTCCGTATATTATTTTGATCGGACTAACGATGTATATAAATGTAAAAGTGCGGTACAGTCTTGACCCCATGGTTGACAACATATAATTTTGAGCATTAATCTTTTCCTAGCTTTATCTATCAAATTTCCAATATGCTTTTTCCAGTTCAGCTTCGGTGTTAAAAACACTCCTAAGAACTTGACTGTTTTGCTTATATTGTAGAACATTGTCGTCAAGAATAAGGTTGGGAAGAACCTTTGGGTTTTCGCCATTATTAAAAAAAGCATTAAACAAGTTTTCTCACCAGATAATTCAAGACTGTTCTCTTTCATGTAAGCAGACAATCTGTCCATTCTCCTTGATACATTGTCTGTACAAATTTTACTGCCCTTTTATTCGAGTGCTTTCTTAATGAAGTATTAATCCAAATGGCAATATCATCTGCATACTGCACTACATTGGTGGTTTTTGACAATGCCTTTGGGAGATCATGTATAAGGATCGTAAATAATAAAGGTGCAATAACAGAACCCTGGGGAATACCCATATCTATTTTCCTGAATGATGAATATATTTTTCCAATTCGTGTACATATATTTCTTCCTTCCAGAAAGTTTTTTATGTAATCATACATATTCCCAGAAATGCCAATATTTTTCAGTTTATACAATAATCGAGCATGCCAAACACGGTCGTATGCTTTCTTTACATCAAAGAATGTAGCTAGTGTACTTTTTCTGCGTGAAAATTGCTTTTTTTATATGAGAAGTTAGTTTCACTAAATGATCAGTTGTGCAACGCCCTTTTCTGAATCCAGCTTGCTGAACTGGAATAATGTCATTTTTTCACACATAATATAATAAACGTGTTTGTACAACTTTTTCAAGAAGTTTACCAACATGGGATGTTAAAGCAATGGGTCTATAGCTATTTACAGATGTTCTCGTTTTACCTTCTTTTGGTACTGGTACTACCACTGAACTTTTTCCAGATTGTAGGAATAGTGCCGTACGTCCAACATTTTTGGAACAACGAATGTAGTAATATTTTCCACGAAGAAGGCAAGTGACGAAGAAGCTCGTAAGAAATACCATCTAGGCCCACTGCTGAATCATAAGAAGTAATGGATTCTATCGCTTCAAGAAGTTCTGATGATTGTAATGGAGAATTTAAGTAGTTATCATTGTCTGGTATGGGACTCTTATATTGTTCTTTTTGTTCCTCTTTATGTCTGTGGTACTTGATTTCTGCTGGAAGATTTACAGCTTGACTATTTTCCGAAAAGAAATGGGAGAAAGCTTCCGCCTTATCCATTGTGCTTGGAAATTCTTTTGTTAATTTTACAGGGTAAGCTTGTGTTTTTGTAACAATTTTTCATTTGTTTTACTTTTTTCCAAACTTTAAACATATCCTTCGATTCTTTTACTTCAGTCTCACAAAATTCTGCCCAGTGTTTCTTTTTAGCTTGAGCAATGATTTTATTACATTTGTTCTTTTCTTGCTTCATAAAGACAAAATTTTCTTCTGTCTTATTTCGTAACCAAGCCTTGTAACTTTTTCGCTTTGATTTAACAGCTAGTCTACATTCTTCCGTCCACCATACATTACCCACATATTTACCAATCTTTTTAAATTTACATTTAGGGATAGAATGCTCGGCTGCTAACAGTATGACTTTGCTGAAATTAGAATAAAATAAATTAACATCATCGTTCTCAATAAATGTTGTGTTATACGATGCAAGAAAAATCTGGTAGGCATCCCAGTTGGCAAGTTTATAATTAAACTTAGGAATTTTGTCTTCGATGTCTGTTACATCATTATCTATGTCATCATCAAAGATTATAGTAATGGGGAGGTGATCACTTCCCAAACAATCTTCTCCTATAGACCAATTACAGTTTACTGCAATGCTAGGTGAAACGAAGGAAATCTATCGCGCTAGGTTTGTGAGTTGAAACATCTGGAATTCTTGTGATTCGACCATCATTTAATAAAACTAAAGAGGAATCAATAATATTTTCAACGAATCTGTTGGATGAAACTTTAGAACACTCAGATCCCAAAATGGTGCATGGGCATTAAAGTCGCCAACAATGATCCATTTCTTACTTGTTAAATTTGTATTCTTCAGCCAGTCTGTGTTATCCTCTTGGGGTCCATTAGGATAATATACAGAAAGAACATTGTAAACTGAGTCTTTGTTCACTTTGATTACAGCACCTGTAGCAAATACACCTTTATCTTCCTGCGGCACCGGAAGTGGAACGATCCTAGTAAATTCCAGGTCCCGTCTGATGTAAAGAGCAGTCTGGACTTTTTTGTTGTTGATTCACTGACTGTGTAAAGTGGAGGGTAGAAATAATTCTCCAAATTAGGTAGTCTGTGCTTTTCCACATTCAGAGACTGAAGTGCTAGCACAGAGTGGTTTCCCTCTAGAACATGATTTTCAAAAGATAATAAATTACTGGGAAGTGATCTGGCATTCCATTGAAAAAATTTTTTGAAACAATCATTTTGCTTAGCTTTCATGGCAAACTGCAAGTTGTAACATAACTGCTGTTATGCAAATTATAGGCTTTCACGGCACATTCTCCACCAAACAAGATTGATTGATATTGAGAGTGACCTATTACAGTAGTAATAAATAGGAAATAGCCCACATTGGGGAACATCTTCTTAACAATAAACTACACATTCAAAGAAAACACGAAAAGAACAATATTATAAAAACAATAAACCAATGTCTGAATAGCGCAGTACTACGTATACTGACTATAAGAACAATGAAGGCTATGAACACTCGTTATTCAGGAACTTGTATGTCTCAAAAGTGCAGGTCTGACCTCAGTTAACACTTGCAATGATGATTGTGGTGTGCCTTCACAAAACAGAATATCCCGGTATATCTAACACACAAGCCAACATAATACATACATTTATACTCAGGCATACATACAGCCACACACAAAGACACGCGCGCACGCACACACACTCACACACACGTTCTCATCAGTGCATGATGTGCGCGCGCGCGCACACACACACACACACACCCTCACGCACGCATCCCACACACACACACACACACACACACACACACACATTCACATATTTACTACAGTTCAAAATATACATTGTCAAGGCAGTCACCAGTGGGGGTACCAAAAACCCCTCCAGTCAAAGAACCCCATATGCGGCTGAAAGTACGATTTGGAACGTCGCTTGGGCTGATTCCAGAAAAGACCCGTGAAGATGTCTGCCCAAGTTTCCGGCCAGCACTGACGCTCCTCGTTGGTTGGGGTGAAGCTGATCCCGGAGACCTCTCGGCTGCAGGTTCTCGTGACTGATGAAAGAGATATTCTTGTTCTCCACCAGCTCGGCGAACACCAAGGCGTTATAAAGGTCTCTTTTTGCATTCAGGGAAGGATCTTTGACAGGCGAAATTTTGCTTATAACAACTTTCACTTTCTGATGCTCAGACTGTAACTTGCGCACTGCAGCAACAAAGACTTCACTGGCAGCCTGAGGGGTCTTGTTTCTCAGGGTGTTGATGCCACAGTGCAAAACGACAGCATCGAGTTCTTGACACACGTTTACAGCAGATCTAGCAGCTCTTTCAATATCATCCATGGACTGACATTTACGTTTGATTACACGAAGTCCATAGAAAGACCAAGCCTACGTGCCTGTACCCCATTCAGTACAGAATCGTGCAGGATGGCAATACCAGGAAGATCTTTTTCTGTCTGAAGGTACTTTTCAGACTTTGATCCAGCATTTCGAACTTCAGTAGTGACCTTTTTTCTTTTTTTGAGAGGATGACGTCGTCGGCATTACGTCATTGGGAATATCGGTATCAGAGAAACCGCGTTCTTTTTCCTCTCCGCAGGCACGCGGATTGTTTGCGGCTTCTTTGCCCTCCTGTCCACTTTCATCGGCATTTCAGGTAAGTCTTTATTCAATGAAGGGTAACATTAGCAGATGTTTTAACAGCATCAGAGTAGAGCATATTCTTCTGAACGGGCTGCACTATTTTTACCGCCCCTTTCCCTTCCGACACATTATCTTTTCTTAGGTTCATAATAATATTGGAAAGGTGAGCGATCGTTGTTTCCAATGCTTTGACTCGATCGCATAAAGTGTCAATGGTTGTACTCACGCACGACGGATTTTTACAAGTCGAATCAGCGCAGGTGTTAGTGCCGGGTCGAGCAGCGAGCATGCCGTTAGAAACTTCGTCCAGTTCTAACACTTCAGTAGAGGTCGAAGCATCTTTCTTCTCATTCTTGCTTTGAAGCTTTTGTCTTCTTGTTCATTGAACATGCGTCTGTAGGAGTCTTAGCTGACGTTCCTCTCCTAGGCTGAACCTAGTCTTGGTCATTTTCTGTCCTTTAGAGAACATACTGTCCCAGAAGGAAATTAGCCAGTTGTTGATGTCGCCATATTGCGTAGGAATCTCCCCATAGCAATTTACAATGAATAATGCATTACCTAATTAGAGGAAGACAGTACGGGAAGGAGGATAGGGATGGAGAATGACAGAGAGAGAGAGAGAGAGAGAGAGAGAGAGAGAGAGAGTGAGAGGGAGAGAGAGAGAGAGAGAGAGAGACAGAGACAAAGAGGGAGACAGAGAGACACACACAGAGAGAGAGAGAGAGAGAGAGAGAGAGAGAGAGAGAGAGAGAGAGAGAGGAATGTAGAATGAGAGGGGGTGGGGAGGAGAGGGGCCAGAGATTTTGCACAATCGCTGTCAAATTCCGATCTCTTTTGTGGTCCAAAGTCCTAGCTCTCCTTTCATCATTCTGCCTCCTCCCCCCCCCCCCCCCCCCCCCCCAACCTTCCCCCTCCACCCCCCCCCCCACCCCCCCCATCCCAGATCACCCGACCTCCACCTTCCATCCTCTCCTTCTGTGACTAATGTCCAAGTTAACCTTTCTTTTTTTTTGTGTTCAACATCACGTGCCCCCTTAATGATCCATACATTTCCCGCCTCTGTAGGGCCGAGGTGACAGGTTATTTCCCCTTGTTTTCCCCTTCAGTTCTCCACCAGGGGGCAGACACAGTCTCAGAGGTCATGTGTACAGTGTCCAGGTCGAGTGATGTACGTCGGGGGGGGGGAGGGGGGGGGGAGAGGGGGGGGGAGTGGGGGACGGGAGGCAGGGGGGAGGGAGTGGGGGAGTGGGTGGGGAGGGGGTCGTTTGCTCACAGCCCAGGATGGGAGAGTGGTGGAAGGGTGGAGAGGGGGGGGGGGGGGGGGCAGAAGTTGGAAGGGTGGGGGGCAGGGTAAATTGGGGAGAATGAGGCCAACGTGACTGCTTTTTTTCAGCGTTTTTCCGCGTAGATGTAAAAAAAAAAAAAAAAAACATAGTGTGAGCATGGTTGGGAACTGCTTTATTTGTCTGTCTGCAATGCCTCTGTGTGTGTGTGGTGTGTGTGTGTGTGTGTGTGTGTGTGTGTACTTGCTTGCGAGTCTTGCACCCCAACGTCTGTGTCCCACAACAATATCACTCCCACGCCCTTTCCTTCTCTTTTCCCATGTACACAACCTAAACAATCTTCCGGCAATATCAGTTGGCAGTCCACAGGGAGCAACTACTTTCGAGTCGTCATCAGGCAACTCACTAGAGGTGACGCTGCACTGGCCACAGATCCCCAAAATGAAATCAGTGGGGTGTTACCTGATGTGTCATGGCATACGCAGGACGCTTCCTACTACTAAACCCTTCGCTGACAACCCAAAACCGCGTTGTCGCTGAATCAGCGTTGCCTACATGATCATTCTACCCCCGATGGTGTCGCCACGTCCGTCTAACAAAAATCCACATGAATGCGCTGATAACGACGACTGTGACGGGCCTACGCTCACAACTGGACTTAAGCTAACAGCAAAGCGAACTCCATGGCAGGTGTGGCCCTATTTTCTCTCGCGCACTGCACGAGTTGTTCATTACAAGGCCAGTTCCAGAGAGTGCTTGCTTTCAGCAAAGCCTGAGGCGCTGAATCGGTTCTCAATGAACGTACAAGCAGACGATACTGTGGTATGCATTCATTCATTGGTAAAGGGAAGTTGCATTGTTGTTTTGAATCACAAAAATCTTACTTTCTTTCTAAGTTTTTCTTTATTCGCGGTGGTTTTTTTTGTACTCCGTGCATCAGTTACAATACACATGTTGTGATAAATTGACAAAAGTGCCAAAAAGAAAACGTAAAGTGCTCCATCTGGGACTTCTGTCAGGATAAAGCTTTGCTGTGAGCGTAAGCGCTTCACAGTGACCTCGCCTTGAACTTGCGATGACTGTAGGTGAGCAGA
>JADBJO010006260.1:95000-105000 GCA_016801955.1 Conus betulinus
ATATGTTAGAGCTGTATTAGCACCCTGAAATCGTACCCAATGGGACGATATAGAAGATGGAAAAGTGATTAAAATGTGATGCAGATTGGAGTCAAAACTGACCAGTTTTTGTGCGTCTGTTAGATCAGCGGAGAGTGCGGCACAAATCAATGTTTATGGGGAAAAAAAAAGCTCTCTTGGCTGCGTACACAGTACGCAGGCTACCTGCAGACGGATGGCTGACCGCGCTGTGGAGCGGGAACAACAGCTGACACACGCAGAGTCGTGTGAGAGGGCAGCACAGCGAGCTGAACAGTTCTCTCAAAGCGGGGGTGATAGTGGTGCCCGAAAGTGACCTGTGACCTAAGCGAACGAACAGGACTCTAACTAAAATGTTCATTGGGAAGCGAAGCGAGATACGTGCCCCCTTTCCCCTTCCCCGGCACGGCGAGGGACAGGGAAGAAAAAAAGCATGAATCAGAATGCTGGAGATGTAAAATCATCAGTTCTATCACTATCAGACATTGACAGATAGACAAGTTTGATTTTGTTGCGCGCAAACACTGTTAATGAGATCGATGCTCTGTCTGCATAATTACTTTTCGTTTGCATGTATCTCATGTAAGTTGACTTATGGATTGGTTTTCATGTCACGGAAAAAATGATGTTGTAACACAAAATCACATGCACCACATTTGATTCAAAACAGAGCTAAAGGGAGATCCTTTTCAAATATTGCTTTACTATGAATACGATGTTTACAACTGGACCTCGAATGACAAAAAAAACCCCAATTTTCTTCTTCTTCTTTTTTTTTTTTTTTTTTTTTTTTTTTTTTTTGGGGGGGGGGGGGGGGGGGGGGCGGCGATGAAAACTCGAACATGCATAGTACAGTAGACATCAGATCCATCAAAGTCATGGTATCCTATGAACCCAGTGATAACGATTATTATCATCACCACCACCACCAATGCCACCACCATCATCATCATCCTCACCTCTGACATCAGCATGAACATCACGCTGGAGCAGTCCACAGGTGCCGAGGACGCCCCGGGAGCCTGGGCCGCCCCGAGGGGCAGGTGGGAGGACAGAGAATTAGACAGGTGAGACGAGGAGTGAGAGGAGGGGGCGGAGGAGGACCTCCAGGTGGGGGATGGGGCCGCCCAGGATGCCCTGAGGATCTTTGGCAGCCCGTGAGGGATCCGTGCCGCCTGGCTGAACACGGCTCCGTGGGAGGGTGTAGGGGTTGGCGTTCGTGGAGCTGCCGGCGCTGGACAGCGGACCCCCTGGAAGTTGAGAACCTCCAGGCAGGTGGTTTTGGGAGCCTGGCCTGGTTCTTCATCATCATCATCATCAGAGGCATCATCGCCGCAGCCCCTCCTCCCCCACCCCCGCTCATGGCCATCATCATCATGGGGTCAATGCCTCCGGCTGCTCCTCCCGACATGCCCTGCATCATCATCTGGGTCATCTTCTTGGGCGTCAGGCACTTCTCCAGGGTGGTGACCAGGGAGGGGTTCATCATGCCCATCAGGTGGCCCAGGGCCGACCCTCCCTCCGCCCCGTTCAGCCGGCCGGCAGCCTTGCAGACTGTGTCGGCCACTGGGGCGGAGCAGTGGGGGAGGGGCTGGGGGCCGGGGTCCACGCAGCCGTGCTGCTGGTAGTAGGCCAGGTCGCCCGTCTGCCGCGCCTGCTCCTCCTCATCATGTTCCGGAAGGGAGGAAAGTCCAGCATGGGCGACATTGGGTGGGGGGGCCGGGGCCGGCGGGTGGGCAGGAAGGTGATGAGAGAGTGGTGGTGCTGAAGCTGGTGCCCAAGAAGCCCCATGGGCTGGTGGCCGGACATGTGACTGTGCCCTCCTCCACCCAGACTCAACGACGACGACGACGACGACGACGACGACGACGACGCCCAGGGGTTAAAGGAGAAAGGTGACCCGTACGCGCTGCTGCTCCCATGCCCGTGAGGCTGCTGGAAAGGGTTGGCCGCCGGCGCCGGACTGGGTGTTGCCGAGGGGCCGAGAGGGATGGTAGGGGTGGTGGGGGTGTGGGTGTGTGTGGTGGATGTGGTGGGGGTGAGCGGGGACGTGGCCTGGACCTGTGGCGTGGTCCCTGAGTAGCTGTGGCCGGGGTGGTGGGGGGCAGCCCCGCTGTAGGAGCCCGACCCCACGACGTTCAACAGACTCTGCAGGAAGCTGGACGGAGGGGTGACGACCGGCGCCTCCGTAGTCACTGGAGAGGGCGTCAGCGGGAAATCAAGGTTTGGAGAAGAGGAGGAGGACGACGACGAAGAGGAGGAGGAGGAGGAGGAGGAGGAGGAGGAGGAGGAGGAGGAAGAGAAGAAGGAGAGGAGGAGAGAAGGGCGAATAAGGCGAAGGCTGCCACGGGGAAGAATCATCATAGAAGGACTGACTGCCGGAGGAAGGGAACAAGTCCATCAACGCGGGCTGGACAGGAGGCGGAGGAACTGTGGGCTGGCTGGGGATTTTCCACGTTGCTTGGAGGGCAAAGATCCGGCGTATCCGGAGGGGGATCCAGACGGAGATCCGGACCCAAAGGATCCCAGAATATCGAGCAGACCAGACGCGGGCGTTTCCGTGGTGGGGGGAGTGTGAGGAGGAAGGAGGAGGAGGAGGAGAGGGCGGCTGCTGAAAGTAATGCCCAAAGTTGTTAAATGACTCCCCGCCGGAGGAAGCCCCGGAAGAGGAGGGCTGGTGGGAAGAAGGGAAGGGGGGAGGGTGGGGTTGGCCCATTGGGTGGTGGAGAATTAGGGCTCGGGTTGAAAAAATCGAACAGCGCGTGGCCGATGGTGCCCGTAAACGCTGGAAAAAAAAAAAGAAAGAAAATGACCACCACCTCTTCCATGTTTAGGGGGGGGGGGGGGGGGGGGGGGGACTCTGATTAAAAAAAAAAAAAAAAAAAAAAAAAAAAAAAAAAAAAAAAAAAAAAAAAAAGCAACGTCATCTACATCCACACCCAAGAACGCAAACGAGGCAAAACCAAACCAGCACGGCAATCTTAAATATCGATAGCATTTTCATTTTCATGTTCGTTGTCCTCATTGATTTGTTTCTTGCCTGAAGAAGGCTTGAGAGGTCGAAACGCGCCGTGTTTTGTCTTGTGATTCACGTTTGTCCACGTTTTCTTTCTTTTTTTTTTTTTTTTTTGTTTTTGGCGGTGCGCTAACATTAATATGTAAAATGTGTGTAGATGTGCGCCTGCAGTCGCCTCATTTTGCAGTTTACATCGATAGCATCATCAACAACCATCACAAAGCCTTCATCAACAACAAAAGAGCGACGCAGCGCTTGGCAGGAAAAAAACAAAATCAGCAGAAACTACAGCAGCAAGGAACAGTACGAAAAACAACAACAACAGCAGTAGCACGATTAAAAGAATAACCAAACAGCATCAGGAGCAACGGCAACAACAACAACAACAGCAGTAGCACGATGAAAAGAATAACCAAACAGCATCATCAGAAGCAACGGCAACAACAACAACAGCAGTAGCACGATGAAAAGAATAACCAAACAGCATCAGAAGCAACGGCAACAAACAACAACAGCAGTAGCACGATGAAAAGAATAACCAAACAGCATCAGAAGCAACGGCAACAACAACAACAGCAGTAGCACGATGAAAAGAATAACCAAACAGCATCAGAAGCAACGGCAACAACAACAACAGCAAGTAGCACGATGAAAAGAATAACCAAACAGCATCAGAAGCAATGGCAACAACGACAACAACAACAACAACAACAACAACAACAACAACAACTGCAAAACAACAAAACGGAAGGAACCAACTTACCTATAACAAAAGCCAGTAGCAGTCACATCAGCAGCAACACACAGCAACAACGACAACAACAACGAAAACAACAAAGCAGCGACAACCACCACTGCAATCATTAATTAACGATAAGAGAAGCAGCAGCAGCGACAACAACAACAACAACAACAACAACAATAGCAATACCTACACACATGCACAGCTATAACGACAAGAACTACAACAGCAGCAGCAACAACAGCTACCACGGCAACAACAGCGACCACCAGAGCGACAATTCAACAACAGCGACAACAATGGAAACTACATCAGCAACAAAGACAACCACAGCGACAACAAGGCAGCATGATGAAATGTCAGAAACTACTAACCGCTGTAGCAACAACAGAACCACAGGGGTTCCAGTGGCACCGAAACATCAAAAACCTACCACCATAACAGCCATCAAGCCAACAATGGGAGCAGCAACTCAACAATAAAACAACAGCATCATCAACAACAAAAGAAACAGGAAGAAAAAGATCGATATGCCACAGCATCAATATTAGGAGCTACAATGACGAAACTATTCACAACATTAATTCTTTCTCACCCTGAGGGCACATTCCGCTTTATCACACACACACACACACACACACACACACACACACACACACACACACACACACACACATTCACTGGAGACTGGAAAAACAGACGGACTATTCACAGTCACAACACAGAAAGCATACTCACATTGTGCAGTAACTGGAATATCTGAAAAAAAAAAAAGCAAATGACTTAAGACAAAGAGGAAGAAGCTGGAGTAGGCTGGGGAGTGTGTGTGTGTGTGTGTGTGGGGGGGGGGGGGGGGGGGGGGGGGGGGGGGGAGTGCTCTCTATTTCAGAAAGCCAAAAATCCTTGTCTTGCTTTGTTTGAAATATTGATAAATCCGAAAAAAAAAAATCATCAACACACTTCTCGCCATTACACTAAAGTAATACATCAATTGCCTAACAAATCAATGACAGCTTAGAAACACTGTCCTAATATCACGATCAATTATGTCAACACTAGTACTACCACCACCACCAACCACCAACGACAACACCACCAACAACAACACCAGCAGTAGCAATTCACCTTGCGAAATCAGGCAGAGTGTCAGCTGCAGCAGACAGATGCCAACAGATGAGGTGACAGAAGATCGCCTTGCCATTGTCCCCTTCGATTGAAAGCTCTCAAAATGTTCACGATGTTCCCTTCTTCTATTTTTTGTGTTAAATTCGTTATTTCACTTTATTCCCGTCGGAGTTTTCTCTTTTCAAAATTCTTTTTTTTTTTTTCAACTTGTACCCCCTCAAGGTTTAAAAAAGAAACTCGTGAACGTAAAGGCTTCCACGTAACAACGAACAGTAACTACTTTCTTGGAAGGGGATGGGGTAGAGATAGTGTTTCAGATGTTCTTGTGAAGCTGCCAAGGCGGTTAGGTCCCTTTTTTTATAGTTTCTTCCCCTCGATTCTACCTAGCACTCCCTCCCAAACACGTCCCCCTTCCCCTGCCTCCCCATCCCCCCACCCCCTCCGCCCCAGCCCCGTTCTCCCCGCCTACATGACTTCGTCACCGTCACGATGTGGTACGCGACTTGAGTCCTACAGGTATTGTTTTTCAAAACCTTTGGACATTCCTGGCCGTTTCTGGGCCTCTAAAAATAACTGGGGACGGAGGGAGAAAAGGGGGGGGGGGGGGGGGGTGGGGCTGGGGAGAAGGGTGTGGACGTAGGAGAGGAGAAGGGGGGGGTTGGGGGTGGTGGGGGTGGCGGTGGGGTGGGGTGTCAGGGGGCGAGTGCGAGATCATTAGTCATTCTCAAAAGCGGTGGTCTGCCTTTCCTCGTCTCTGTCTGTTTTCTCTTTTTTTTTTCTTTTTTTCCTCTCTCTCTCTCTCTCTCTCTCTCTCTCTCTCTCTCTCTCTCTCTCTCTCTCTCTCTCTCTCACCCATGACTCATCCAAATCTACATCAATCACTTACCATACGTTTCACAGTATGGGCTCTCTCTCTCTCTCTCTCTCTCTCTCTCTCTCTCTCTCTCTCTCTCTCACACACACACACACACACACACACACACACACACACACACATGCATACACACGCACGCACGCATGCACACACACACACACACACACACACACACACACGCGCGCGCGCGCGCGCGCGCGCACGCGCACAGAGAGAGAGAGAGAGAGAGAGAGAGAGAGAGAGAGAGAGAGAGAGAGAGTTTGTGGGCACATGTAACACATTGTAGATATTCATTCCGAATTACGTCTTTCAGCGATGATTTAATCGTCTTCTACCACATACCCAGAAGTGACTCCTCATGGCACTTTGAGATTATTTACCTCTCAGAACCAGGCAAGGGGACTGGGATAAGAATGGGGAGGGGGGGAACACACAGGCCCTCGCTTGGGAAGTTGGCTAATCAATGAATCATGTCGCATTTACTCTTACCATATCAACAGCGACGATTATTTCCCTGGTCTAGGATTCATTTCCAGGCCAGAGTGCATATACATGACCGACAGGGACAGACATCAGCAGAGTGGCAGTAACCTCCTCTCCTGTAACTACAGCGTGAAGATTAGAAAATGGTCATAGGACTCGGAAACAAAAACTTTCTTGGTGAATATTTCGTCAGGATCGCCCTGCCTTCGTCAGCTCACTGTTCTGTTGTGACAGCGAGGCCTGGTGGGGCGACTGTTGCGTGGAGTGAGCAGTTGTCAGGATCTGATTGTGGATTGAGGACTGCTGTGTGGAGTGTGTAGTTGTCAGGATCTGATTGTACTGAGGGAGACGTTCAAAGCCTTGATCTCTGTTCAGGCTGGGGTCTGGTCTGGTCTTTTTAACTTTTATTTTTGTGAGAAAGAGCTCCGTAGTTAAGATCTTGGTTTCTTGTCAAGACCAGACGCCCCAGCCTGAAGAGAGATCAACGCTTTGAACTTCCCCCTGTCTACAATTAGATCCTGACAACTGTTCACCCCACACAACAGTCGTCCCACCAGACCTCGCTGTCACAACTGCAACAGTGAACTGATGAAGACATGGCGAAAGTTTGATTCTTGAGTCCTATAACCATTTCCTAATGTTGAATCCAGAATCCAGATACCTACATTCTTATTCAGCGTGGAAACTGTTTTCTGGGCGGAGGAATGTGTGTGCGAGGTAAAATCTGACAGATCAGTCAATAGTTTGTCATCGTCTCTCTCTTCTTCCTCTTCATCTTTCTACTTCTTTTTCCTTCTTCTTTCTCATCTTCATCACCATCATCGTTCTTATTCGTCTTTGTCTACTACTTCTTCCTACACACACACACACACACACACGTCATACGTGGATGTAATTTTTCGTCATAGTTTTTCGTCATATATGTTGGCACCAACATGCTGTTACAAACAAGTCGGTTTCAATTCATATTAGGCCTATAATCAATCGATTCAGATCTAGATGAGTTGCGTTTTGTTTTGTCAGTGTTCACGGTAATTTGACGCTTTACTACTAACGTGTACAAACGTGTGCGTCCCCCCCCCCCCCCCCCCCCCCCCCCCGGGATCTCTTTAAAGCAGCAGGGAAAGCCAGAAAGTGACAACATCGTCCAGATATTATTCATTGAATAGTCCCCGAATTGATCGGCCGTGCCGAGGTCAACATTCTTGAATGTTCTAGAATTATCTATGATCGGTTCGTGACGATATTACCATGCGTTTCTGGAACTTTCGAGTTAATGATGTATTACTAATTGAGAGAATGAGAAACTGAAGATAGAAATGTTGAAAGAGAAAGTGAATGCGTTTGAGAAAGACACGGTCATGTTTTTCATCCGTTACGATGGTCATGGGGTATTGATGCGTGGATCTTCTTTTGTGATTGAAAACCTCCAGCTTCTTACCAGAGCCTGACCCGTCGTCTGTGCGGATCGACGCAACAAGAGTTCAGAACCCCAATTCTTGCCCACCTTCCATCACTCAGTGATCGATACTCTGCAGTAGCTCTGTCAAAGAGCACGAGGTGGACTCTTCTTCGTCCTGCTAAACGGTAGAATGGATTCGGATACACCCAAAGCGTAAGACGTGGGAGCAAATAATAGTCTTGCATATTGAAACAATAATAGTTTTGTTGTGTGTGGGTGTAAAACGTTCGTCACATGTTGGTGCCGAGACATCTAAATGTATAGGCAACACAATGGTCATGCATATTGACACAAAAATTGTTATGTGTGGGTGTAAACGTTCGTCATAATTATGTTGGTGGCGACGCGTGTGACGTATGGCTGTAAATCAGGTCAGGCATGTTGGTACTGACAAGCAGGCGTCACGACACGGACACAGGTAATCGCGGACAAAAGCGTCATACAAAGGATGTAAATAATCTCAGCATCATACATAGGATATAAATAATCTTAGCAAGGCTTTGGTGGCACAGTGGCTCGACGTCGTACTCGTGTTCAAAGGCCCAGGGTTCTATTCTCACTTAATAGGCCTATATATCTGGTCTAAAAAAAAAAAAAAAAAAATCATTTTTTTCGGAATCAACATGTGCATCCCCGCCTATTCCTCAGGCTGAGGCTTTAGACCTAGGTCCCCTGCATGAAAGCACGCACAACTCATCCTGCGCGCACGTGAAATCCCTGTCCAGGTTTCAAAGGAGAGTAGGCTAGAGCGCGCTCTTAGGACGGACGACACCGAAGTAACACGCATACACATTGGTCCGGTGTCTTGACTACATCTCTGAAGACGGTATATGGCTAAATCACACACACTTGCACACTGGTCTTCTATCTTGCCTTCATCTCTGAAGACGGCATATGGCTAAATAGCCTATTATGCACATTTGGTCTTCTATCTTGACTTCATCTCCGAAGACGGCATATGGCTACTTTCATGGTGGGATTAGAAACGGGTCGTACACGCAACACTCTTGGTGTTGGTGAACTTCGGGTTTCTTGCCAAAGTAGGAAGAAAGAGAGAAAGAAAGTAGGCACAGTAGATATCAAGCGCTATGTACAGAAACCAACAAAGTAAGCATTGTGCGAGGACCCTTACCGAAAACCGACAAGGATCCTTCTATAAAGCGTGCCAGTAAACAGTGTTAAATAATGCACAAAGCAGCTCATATCTTGACTCCAACAAACACCTTATGTGAGCGCCAAGGCGTCATATATGGGATTGGATTTGGGTGATAAAAAAAAGAAGAAGAGGAGGGGAGGGGGGGGAGACTGTTTTTGCAGGCTATCTGCTGACCTGTGCCCTGTGGATGCAACATTGACGAACGGAACATTTATCCCTCCCCCCCCCCCCCCCCCCCCCCCCCCCCCCCACACACACACACACACACGTCCTTTGCCTTCCTTGACAGAATGTGAAATCAAACACCAAAACAAATGTCACCATATAGATAGATACATTGATCGATCGACAGATTGATAGACAGACAGTTAGAACATTTGTTAGGAATGTGAACGAGAGAGATACCAACACGTTTGCGGATGTCAAAATCAGAGGGGGTCAGTAAATCCGAACAGTCCCGTGAAGGTCATGCACGCGCCTGCATGTGTGTGTGTGTGTGTGTGTGTGTGTGCGCGCGCGCGCGCGTGTGTAAGCTATATACTGCTATCTGACGACATCCTTCTAGAAGGTAATACTAGACCGAGCTAACGACTTAATCCTTTCCAATTGATTGGTTATCCCGGATTAAAGGGGGAGAAATTGTTCTGAACATTACGATACCCCCCCCCCCCCCCCCCCCCCCCCCCGAAAAAAGAAAAATAAATAAATAAAAAACAATTATAATAAAAAAACACAAGAAAAAAGAAAAATTACAAAAAGAAAAGAAAAAAAAAAAAAAAAAAATAATAAAATAAAAAAAAAATAAATAAAATAAAATAAAATAAAAAAATGTTCATAGTGATAGCCTCATTACATAATCACCAGACAACAGAAAACAAACAGGCGACAGACAGGGAAAAAAAAAACAAGGAAACTGGCCTGTTACGAATTGTAACAGGAGAACAGATGTAAAGATTTGAGTCAGCTGAACAGGTAAATAGGCTACATAGGTGCTCTCCTCTCTCTCTCTCTCTCTCTCTCTCTCTCTCTCTCTCTCTCTCTCTCTCACACACACACACACACACACACACACACACACCAGCGGGCGAGCGCGAAGCAAGATAGCGATAGAAGCTCGGTCGAAG
>JADBJO010006260.1:110000-115000 GCA_016801955.1 Conus betulinus
AAAGAAAAAAAAAAAATCTTTTGTTTTATAAGAGAAAGATTCAAAGTGAATGAAATCACTATTTTTTGTCTTATTATTAGTTTTTATTTTGTACAGTAATAATAAGATGTGCCGAATGCCAAACTCGGTTAAAATTTCATTTATTCTTTTATTATTAGCCGTTATGGATGAAAGGAACAAGATACTTTGTTTTATATCAAGGAATCAAAGCGTTTTTCTAATTTGTACATGACGCGCTGAATGCATAGATCGGTTGAATTTGCTTTGGTTCTTTTATTTATTTATTTTTTTTTTTATGAAAAAACAGACAAACAGGCAAAATCTGTTTAAATAAACGTTAATTCTTTCATATGTGTTTTTTCTTCATTTTGTTGTTTAACTTTTTTTGGTCCACAATCTGTTTTTTGAAAAAACCATAATTGCATTTGAATATTAGATAATATTTGTCAAAGTTTAAACAAGCAATTAAACTATAATTAAAGAAAAAAAACTGACCCAGTGAAGCTAGCATTTCAGCAGAAATCTACTGGGGTCCAAACGGACCCTACTTGCTCATTTTCGTAGGTAAATAGCTTGGTCGTTTGAGGGTTAAAATTCACTAAGAAGACGGGACTGAAAACAAGAACAGAAAAAAAAAAAAAAAACCTCTAGGTGTCTTTGGACCCTAGCAAACGCTGAACGAAAGAGGAGAGACCAAGACATGACCAGCAACATTAAAGAGCACATTCAGACTCCCCTGAGCATGTTTCAGAGGCAGAAAGTCAGTGCAAGTATAGTGAGGTGTGACAGTGTGTTAGAAACACTCCCACACTATGCAAACTGACGATTCAGGCCCCTGGGGCCAAACCATCGGCGTCACAGAGGGCAGACTCCAGGAAGCACTCCTGATGTATCCCTGGACGCTGTGGGGGCAGTCAACTGGCATCAACAGTTAGCAATGCTGACAGGCGAACAGGTTCCAGCCTTCCATTCTGCGTGTGTGTGTGTGTGTGTGTGTGTGTGTGTGTGTGTGTGTGTGTGTGTGTGTGTGAGAGAGAGAGAGAGAGAGAGAGAGAGAGAGAGAAATCAATGAATTTATTAATGTATGTATCCAGTCATGCTTTCTTACTTACCTTTCCTTGCACTTCCTACCTCCTTTCCTAAAACACGCTGAGAAGAGTCTGGATTTTCTTTTCGATATTCCTTGTTATTTTATTTATTTATTTATTTATTTATTTTCATTCTGTTTTGTTAAATACATACAAAAAAATTACAAATTTTAAAAAAAGAGAAAAAACTTGGGGTCAAACCTAACTTACCACCCTGTTCTATTCTTGCCAGGTCTTCTCAGCTAGTTTGAAGTCTAACGTGTCAACAGTTCTCTTGTTTCAGCTTGACGTTATGGCGAAATAAGGCACGAAGGCTTTCATTAAGCTTGGAATACGACTCGCAAAAAAAAAAAAAATGTGTACATGTCCCAAAGCATCACCCTCAGCTTGTTTTGCAGCTGACCATCCTCACAACCCACCTTGACATGACACACCGCCACAGTGACTGGGGAAGGTCTGCAGTCACGACCTCGAAGACGGGTCTTGTGCCTTCAGCACTCTGAAGCAGCCTTTCCATTCAGCTTCCACTGAACGTCAGGACATGGAAGAGACGTCACAGAGGAACAGGTGGGGGGAGAAGACGGGACACGTCACAGAGACCCAGGTGCGGAGAAGACGGGACACGTCACAGAGAACCAGATGGGAAGAAGAAGAGAAACGTCACAGAGAACCAGGTGGGGAGAAGACGGGACACGTCACAGAGACCCAGGGTGGGGGAAAAGAATGGACACGTCACAGAGAACTAGGGTAGGGAGAAGACGAGGCACGTCACAGAGAACCAGGTGGGGGAGAAGACGGGACACGTCACAGAGAACCAGGTGGGGAGATGACTGGACACGTCACAAAGAACCAGGTGGGGGAGAAGACGAGAGATGCGTGTGTGACCGGCTGAACCTAACTTTCATACTGAAAGCTCAGAGCAACAGCGGCGGTGTGCGCACTCGTGGTATCGTAGTTGAAGGACGAGGAGTCGTCGGGTATTACGGCGTGGACGGCACGTGCGCTGAGACATACTGACCTTGGACAGTCAGTCACTGACATCTCTGGCAGCATTCCCTCTTCGTCCTTTCTGAGTTGGCACAGGCGCAGCGTAGTATGGTTCTGTGATGAAAAAAAAGTCAAACATCACTTTTCGTTCCTCTCTTGTTTCCCGCACGTTTTCACAGATGAACTCTCACCTGGGAAGAATCGAAGGGTAGACACCTGCCTGCTGTGAGGGACTCTGGGTAAAGACACACGTTTCAAATGTCTGTGTTTCACACTTGGTTCCAAGTTTCTTCTGTCAAATGCCTTCGACTCTACGCCTTCTCTAGCCGTCTGTGAGCTGATGGCTCACCCAGTGACCCCAGCGCTTCTGAACGCGAGTATAGCATGAGAAATGGTACTTATTGCCCCCCTGATAAAATCTTTATTGTAGCCTATGACTCATCTGCGCTTGATGTAGCCTATAGATCTTTCTTCTTCGAAGCGTTCATCCTGGCCCCCTTTTCTTAGCTCGTAAATACCGGTACAGAAGCGCTGCAAGGTCATCACTCACAGTTTTTATCTTCCTGACTGGAATTTCTCGAACCACCTGAACATATAGTGAGCTATATGCTATATGACGGAAAACCCTGTCAGAAGCCATGTTAAAAGTTCGAAGGCTGTCTGAGAAAGATCCACCCCCCACCCCCACCCCCCTTGGCGGAAGTTGTATAAATCATGGTAGGTATATCACGCCGTTCAGATTCTGTGTCGGCGTCCAGAAAGCCGTCACTCTCTACCACGCAGGCCTCCTCTCTCTCTCTCTCTCTCTCTCTCTCACACACACACACACACACACTGCCTTGGATTGGCTGATTGGGATGAAATCAAATTTGATGTCATGGCTATGACGACGTCATATGTTGTACTAACGTAAAAAAAAAAAAAAAAAAAAAAAAAAAAAATTGTGACGTCATTGGTTCGGTCAGTCGCCTCACACACACTGCCTTCGGTTGGTTGAATGGAATGGAATCAAATGTGATGTCATGGCTATGACGACTTCGTAATTTGTAATGACGTAAAAATATTTTGTGACGTCATTGGTTCGGTCAGTCGTCTCTCACACCCTGCTTGAGCTGGTTGTATGGAATGAAATCAAATGTGATGTCATGGCTATGACGACGTAGTGCTTTGTAATGGAAGAAGACGGCAAACACCGGCTCGCCTTCTTATTTAAGATCATCGAAGGACATCTTCCTGGCATAGAGGCGGATGAATACCTGACGCCTGTCCGAAACAAAAGACTTTTAAGACCTACAAGAGCGGAAAATCAAGAAAGGAAAAACATAGTGGAGCAATACGCAAGGAACCACCAGCGCTGTTTTAAAACATTCAGCATAACTGCAACACTATCTAGTCTTCAAAAACAGCCTTTTCCCTCGAACCATCAGGGAATGGAACAACCTAGACAACAGTGTTGTTTCCGCAGGGACTGCGGAGGGATTCAAGAACCTCCTCTAACAGCCTCCTCCCCCCCCCCCCCCCCCCCCCAAGAGAAGTAAACACACACCTCACACCCTCCCCCCCCCTCTCCCCACCTCCTCCTCCCTCTTCCTCCTCCTCCTCCGCCCCTTCCTACACTTTTCCCCTTCTTCCACGACTGCTGGGCAGAGGCTTGGCATCATGTCAATGCACGCTGAACGTGTGCTGGCTGACCAGACCGCCAAACATGAAGGTTTTTTTTTTTTTTTTTTTTTTTTTTTTTCGTGCTCTCCCTAAGTTCTTCCGTCAATATTATGCCACAGTATGGCCCTATCGACTATACACCAAGATCCAAGATCCAAGATCCAATGACTTAAAAGATATTACTTTGTGACATCATTAGTTCGGTCACATTCCGAAGCTTATTGAGAATCCTTCGTGTTTTGTTTTTTTTTCCTAATAGTTGCTTGATACCAAATGCTATGGTGAAGAAACCAGAACCAAGATGTAGCAAAAACAAACAAAACAAGAACCTGTGATTACTACAAGAAAGCGTCCAAGCAGAGATTTAAAAGTAATTTTTTATCCTTTTTTTTTTTCCCCCTTCTCGGGTTGCTGGAAGAAAGATTTCAACCTTTTTTAATGAGGAGTTTGTATGGTCGCATTGTGTGCATTTTTTGTCAAAAGTGCAGTTGTTCTCATTTCACTCACACAGCAACAAGTGTCAAAATATCTCCACATCAAACGACTTCCTCACGTTTCTTATTTTCTACTTTTTAGCCATTGTTTGGCAAAAAAATCTTGAGATCTAGTTGCAAAGTGAGACGACTGCAGGCGGAAATCTCAACAAATCTTAAATAAATGTTAGCGAGCCGCCAAGAGAAACGTGGACATATGAGTCACAAGACAAAAACGACGCGTTTCGACCTCGTAGGTCTTCTTCAGGCAAGACACAAACAAATAGGACAATGAAAAGGAACGAATTTTCCACTTAGCTTAGATCTCTTCAGCGCAAGGAAACGCGTCGTGTTTTGTCTAGTGACTCGTTTGTCCACGTTTCTCTTGGCGGTTCGCTAATATTTATGTAACCAAAAAAATCTTCAGGTCAACTGTTTAAGACAGATAGAAACGATTCTGAAATCATGAAAGAATTGTGTAATTCCATGAAAACCTAGGAGCCAACCTGAATCGGAACATGATCGGAGCTGGCGTTGGGGTGGATGAATATCAACGGTTTGTGTCTGGTAGTGTGGTGGGCAGCGCTAGTAGTCAAGCAAAACCGTGTTTGGAGAAAGGGATACAAACATTGCTACGTTGAACCTTTGGGCACAGGAGACTGCCAACAGAGGACAAGGTTACTGAACTCAGGCCACAATGCATATCAGCTTACAAAACAGAACACCAGGCCTTGCCTACATAAGACAACACACACGCACGCACGCGCGCGCGCGCGCGCACACACAGAGA
>JADBJO010006260.1:127500-132500 GCA_016801955.1 Conus betulinus
AGCCCTGATCTTTCATTGTCTATGCGACTTTTCTCCTTCTGCTTGCTTTTATGTCTGACATTACATACACATTTCTCCCTTTCATTTTCTTTTGAATGAAAACGCATCCTAAAAATACCATATCTGCGCTGAAAAAGGGAAATCTTCAAAATTTCCGTTCCACTTTGCGACATGTCGTAAACGAGATCGCTCTGTTTCAAACTTGTACAAGATCAATATCAAAACATATTTAGTTGCGTGATTCTTGGCAATTAACATTTGGCTATACGTATGATTTGTTTGTTTAATTTCATCATCATCATCATCATCATCATCATCATCTTCTTCTTCTTCTTCTTCTTCTTCTTCTTCTTCTTCTTCTCCTCCTCCTCCTCCTCCTCCTCCTCCTCCAACTCCTTCTTCCTCCTCCTTCTCCTCCTCTCCTCCTCCTCCCTCCTCCTCCTCCTCCTCCTTCTTCTTCTTCTTCTTATTCTGTGTTGTTCTTTGTTATCGGACGTAAGTGATGACATGGTTTGCCACAGTGGGAAACATATGATCTGCACTGCAACCTGCTCCGATGCCCCCGTGTTCTCACGTAGGCTCTGTCCTCATGGCTATTTTCCTGATTTCTGTGCAGATTTCTAGGATATAACAGCGATCATCTCAACACGCCACGAATGGAAATATAAGCAAATATTCCATTTACTGTTGTTTTTTTTTATCTGCTACACTAAGCTTATTAAAAGACAGATTTGGTTTCTTTCCTGAAATGTGACATTCGGTGTGTGTTTTGTTTCTGGTAAAGATGTTACCATACTTTCTTTATAACCTTAAGGTTGATGTACATTGTTCGAGCTCCTGCGTATCGAAACGCGTTGCTTAGAGTTTGTCGTGTGTTTATTCCTTTCGCTCTGGTAAATCAGCTTTACTCTTCTGCAACTTCCGCTGTCAGTCACTCTCCTTTTAGTTAAGCTCTGTTAACTTTGTGCTATTCTACCTAAACACACACACACACACACACACACACACACACACACACACACACACACACACGCACACGCACGCACACACACACACACACACACACACACACACACACACACACACACACACACACACACACACACACCTGCAGGGTTTAAGATTCTGATGACCCGGCATGGATACTCCCTTGAAGACGGAGCGGAAGGCCTGACCTTGTCGCCTCATGACCTCCATCACCAGCTGAGGCATCCTGTGCGGAGTCAGGCACACCTCGGCCAGCCTGCCCATGGCGGGGTTCAGGTAGGAGGAGGACGAACCCATGGGACCCATGCCCAGCTGGGAGGCCACGCTGTCGCACAGGAAGTCGCGCGTCCGGGGCAGAGCACGTGAACCGGCCGGCCTCGAAGGGCAAGTTCTCCGCCAGAGAGGGCATAGGGTCGATGCAGCCGTGGTTCTCGTAGTAGACCCGGTCACCGTACCTGGAGGCTTGCGCCATGGCCATCTCGTTGTAGGCCATCCTGGAAGCTGTGGGGAAGTAGCGCGGGGGGTGTGAGTGTTGGAAGGGCGTTGGGGTGTCCTGCTGTGGCGAAGGCAGGGCGGGTGTTGAGCGATGTGCGGGTGGTCGGTCTTTTGGGGAAGCCGACTGACAGGCGCCCGACGGTCCCACTGTTTAGGGACGAAGGAGATGACCTTCTGCCTGGGGCGATGGGCGAAGTTCACCCGTGCAGGGCTCTGGCGGTGATCGTTGAAAGGCAGCGAGGCAGGTCTTGTCTGGCGCTGGACCTGCTGGTGTCGGTGTACCTGCACGTACCTGCCTGCCCCACTCTGGACGTGTCTGGGGGTCCAGGACTGGGAGGAGGGACGCACCGCGTTGCGTCTGGCGACCTGCGGCACGACTGCTGCGGTGGAATGCAACGGCCTGGCTACGGGGGGACGACTCTGGATCGGCCGCCGGCCGTGTCGGTACGCCAGGTGCCCCGCTCTGCACGTGAGGCGGGGTCCGCGGGCGTGTGTTCGTCAGAGCGTGTCGGGGACCGGTAGAGCGGCTCTGCCAGTGAGCGTGGCTGCGCGTACAAAGCGTTGCTCTGAGGTCCCTGGAACGTGTGGCGTGGAGTTGGGCCACGGTTCGGGTGGCTTCCATACGTTCGAGATGCCGTCTGGCCGCGACTGGAGAGAGGTCTGTAGGGCTGAGGCTGATTCTGAGGATGCTGTGGAGTATACGCCTGAGTCCGTGGACGAACCTGGGCGACGTTTAAAGTGTTTCTGCCAATTCGGGACTGGGTGGATACGCGACTGAGGGTCGGGGGACTGGCACTCGGGCTCTTTCCGTTGGAGTGAGGAGCGGTGATGGATCGATGGTAACGGAAGACTGACGGGAATGGACGTGGCGTTGTTGCTGAAGTTGGGACCCGCGGTCTTCCTTTGAGATGACGGAGGTGGAGACTTCTCCGCTTCTGTCAGCTGATTCAAAGCGTCCAGCAAAGACGTCGACAAAGGAGACGACGGTGGAGATTCTGTCGCCTGCTTCTCTACAGAGGCTGAAGCAGAGGAGGAGGAGGAGGAGTGTGGGATGGATGCGGCGATGGAAGAAGAGCAGAGGGCGACACAGAAGGTTCTGCGGGAGACTCGGACTCGGGCTGCGAATGGACGGGCGACGTTGTGGCAGGCCGGGGCTTGGAGGAGGGCAGGGACTGTGGCAGGACGATGATCAGAGGCTGGCCCCCAGGACCCCCTCCCTGCGTTAGGGCTGGCAACGTCTTCATCAGATGGGCTGCCAGGTCTGCGGGTAGGGTGGGCAGACTCAAAGAACCTGACGGCCTCTTGGTAGACGGCAGTGATGAGGTAGCTGCTGGCGTGTTGGACACGCTAGGAGTTCGCGCAGCCTGAACTCCGGCTCCAGGGACACTGGTCAAGGCGGCGTTGCTTCCCGAAGACCCAGCTCCGCCCCCGAAGAGCAGGTGTAGAGGAGGGCTGTGTCCCTGTGCTGGCCCGCTCCCAGCGCTGTGAGAGGTCCGTGCCGTGAGTCCGCTGTCAAACAGGACGGCCAGGGAGTCCATGGAGGACCTGTCCACCACGGGGAAGACGACTGCGGATTGTTTGGGGGCTGGGGTTCGGACCGCGCCGTTCACGGAGGTCAATCTTTCTTGCGGTGACCCACGGGATGACCCCGGAGAGAGGGGGGATGAGCGTGGCCGGAGGGTGGCGGGGGTGCTGGGGTTGTCTGGTCCAACCAGGAGGACAGGTCTGTCAGGGAGAAGGACGATGACGATGCTGAGGAGGAGGGGGGGGAGAGGGCTGTGGCTGTGGGCTCCAGATGGGACAGAATCTCGTCCAGTGTCATCTGCTGTGCTGCCCTGGCCTCTGTGGGCATGGCGACATTTTCATATCATCATCATCATCATCATCATCATCATCATCATCATCATCATCATCATGACCATCATCATCATCATCATCATCACCACCATCATCATCACCATCATCACATCATCATCATCATCATCATCATCATCATCATCATCACCATCATCATCATCATCACATCATCATCATCATCATCATCATCATCATCATCACCATCATCATCACCATCATCATCATCATCATCATCATCATCATTATCATCATCATCATCATCATCATCATCATCATCATCATCATCATCATCATATCATCACAAACATCAGGCGCCGCAGCAGCAGCAGCAACAGGAAAGAGCGTTGTCATTTGTGTCGTGATCGTGATCATCAACGCCAACAACAACAGCAGTATGTACCACTCTTTCAGCCGTTATCACAAAACAACATCATCGCCTACATCAACACAACAGTATCAACCGGTCTTTAAAGCGTTACCATACAGAAGCAGCAGCAACAGCAGCAACAGCAGCAGCAGCAGCACAACAACAACAACAACAACAACAACGACCTCAGCAAGCCATCGTTGTCAACAGTAACACAGAAAAAACAACAACCGAAAAAAACAACTTTGATATTGTCTGGCCTCACAAAGAACTAGCGCTCCCAACAAAGCAGCAACAGCAGCAGCAGCAGCAGCAGCAGCAGCAGCAGTCGCAGTAGCAGCAGCAACAACAACAGCAACAACAACAAGATCACCTGGTCTTCTAAACCGTCATAAGAAGTCAACATTCCCAAAAGCAGCAGCAGCAACAATATTAACAACAACAACAACAACAACAACAACAACAACAACAACAACAACAACATCCAAATAACCTGGTCTTTCAACCGCCATATGAAGTCAACACTCCTTACGGCGGTCACAGCAGCATTAACAACAACAACAGTATAGGAACAACAGGAACAGCAACAACGAAAACAACAACAACAACAACAACAACAACAAAATAGCCTGGTCTTTAAACCGTCATTTGAAGTCAACACTCCTCACGGCGGCAGCAGCAGCAGCATTAAGAACAACAGAAACAGCAGGAACAACAACAACAACAACTACAACAACAACAAAAATATTCAACAGGTTTGTAAAGCACTACAACAATCAATATTGTCCGCAACACAGCGGCAGAAACAACAACCACTGGAAAGTGGTTAAAAAGCGGAAGAACCTAACAACAACAGGGGGGAAAACAAACACAGCGTCTCTCTTCATCCTACCCTAACAACAATCAGCGAAATGTTGGTCAAGCGGACACTGTTTTGTTGTTTTGTTTTGTTTCTTTGTTTGTTTTTTTCTTAAACGCGATTGTCGTTTCCATCATACGCTTTTCACTTTGTCGTAAACACGAGGTAACGAATGCTTCACGTGAAACTGTTTGCTCAACGTGTGCGTGAGCTTATGATTGCTTATTTTCAACATTCATTTCTTTTTTTATTATTTCAACGTGTGCGTGAGTTTATGATTGCTTCTTTTCAACTTTCACTTCGTGAGTCACTTCGTGATTTCTCAACATGTGTGTCGCACGCTAGGTGATCCCGTTAAGTAAGATACAGTTATGAGTATTGTACTTTGAGCTGGACATTTCTACATGTGGGTGGACAACTCTAAACCACATTGTT
>JADBJO010006260.1:137500-138645 GCA_016801955.1 Conus betulinus
ATTGTGATGGCACCAGCAACAGTGGTAGCAGTAGCCGTGGCGGCAGCAGCTGTAACAGCAGTGGTGTGAGCAGTAACAGCAGTAACAGCAGCAGCAACACTAGCACAAGCAGCTGCCTGGTAGTATTATGTGTAATAACAGCCGCTGTAATTTCGACACTGTAGCCATGACCATTTGCCTCTTAAGCAGTGTGTTTTTTTTACTATTTGAAATGCGGAGGAGGAGGAGGAGGAGGACGAGGAGGAGGAGAGAAGAAGAGAGAAGGGTGTTTCTGTGTTGGTGGTAGTGCTGATGCTGGTCGGTGTCGTCTTCATCGTTGTTGCAGTGTTTTTTGGGTGTGTGTTTTTTTGTGTGTGTTTTTTGTGGGTTTTTTTTTATTTCTCTCTCTCTCTCTCTCTCCTCTCTCTCTCTCTCTCTCTCTCTCTCTCTCTCTCTCTCTCTCTCTCTCTCTCTCTCTCTTCATTCAGCCAAAGCTTGCATAAATACAGATACGAACAACAGGAAATAACCTTATAATGATTCTTACGGCATGGTACACTGACACTATATAAGCGGTGTAGGCCTGCTTCCAATCGCTCTGCTAAACAAAAAAAAACAAAAAAAAAATTATCTTTAAAAAGTTTTCTTTAGTCTTATTATCATCATCATTATTTATTTGTTCATGTATTTATTTATTTTATTTTATTTTTATTTAGTCATGTATTTACTTATCTATCTATGCATTTATTTATTTATGTATGCATTTATTTATTCATTATTTATATATTATTTATCATGTATTTATTCATCTAATTATCTATTTATTATGTTTATTTATTTTCTTTTTTGCATAAAAGTTAATCTTCTTTTTTTTTTTAATCATTTTTTTTTATATCAACAGTGGTATCTTTCTTCACCAGATTCTACACGCGTGATGACTATTCCACTCTTAGTTACATGTCCCTGTGGGGAAAGGGAGCGGGCGGGGGGCGGGGGGGGGGGGGGGGGGGGGGGAGGGGGGGTTCAGTACAAATAGCTCCGCAGGGATTCAGGAAATTCAGTGCAGAATGACTTCCTCATTTCTGTCTGTCGCTCCGTTTTTTTGGTTGCTTTAATTCTTTTCTTAATTGTCTTTCTTACTGTCGTTTACTGTTTAACTGCCTTTG
>JADBJO010006261.1:0-5000 GCA_016801955.1 Conus betulinus
GAAAGGAGAAAAGAGAAAAGGGGGGGAGGAAGAAAGGGGTCGAAAAAAGGAGGAGGGAGAGGGAGGGGGGGGGAAGAGAAAGAGGGAAAGGAGGGGGGAGGAGAAGGAAAAGTTCCGGGGAAGGAGAGGGGAGGGGGGAAGGGGGAAAGGGGGGGAAAAAAAAAAAAGGAGGGGGGGGGGAGGGGAAAGGGGGGTTTAAGGAGGAAGAGAGGGGGAGGGGGGAGGGGAGGGGGGGGAGAGGGGGAAAAAAGAGGGGAGAAAGAAGGAAAAAGAGAAAAGAGGGAAAAAGAAATAGGCAAGAGAAGAAGGGGAGGGAGAGAGGGAAGGGGGAGGGAAAAAGAAAGAGAAGAAGGAGGAAGGAAGAACATAGGTAGGCAAGGTGGGGACCGGAAAAATAGAAGGGAAAAAAAAGGGTAACCAAAAGGGGGAAAAGACGGGACAAATAAAGTCGAGTGAGTCACTCTATGAACTCCGGGAGTACCCCTGTAACTAGGACTTGCCCAAAAGGAGGAAACAGATTACAGAGAGACAGGAGCGTGGGGCAGGGTGAGACGTGACCATACAGTTGCTACAGACAGTGAGACAGAAAGACAGAAGTTATATAAGAGGGACGATGTATATGGGACAAAACGGGATTTTCTATTTGCAGGAAATCAGGAGGAGAAAAAGAAGAAAAGGGAAGGGAGAGGGGAAAAGAAAAAAGCGATTGGGGGAAGGCGAGAGGCGGAAGAGGCAGGATGAGAAAAAGGAGAAGGAGAAAGGGGGCAAACTAGCATGCGTTGAAAGACCGGAACAAAACAAGAAGAGGGAGAATAAAAGGAAGAGAAAAGTGAGGACACTGGTCGAGGAATGTGGGGGTGTAAAATGGGGATGAATGAGGAGGTGTAATTAGAAGAAGAAGAAGACGGGATTATGGGAATAGAAGATGCATGGGTGACGAAGATAAGGGAGAAGTAGGAAATATGAGTATATAGGGGTAAGGTAAAGGAAGTGGTTGGAACCAATGAAGAAGAGGAACGAACATAGATTTCTCAAGGCATATGCAGTCGAGCGGATGGTAAAGAGATAAGGAGAATTTGATTTCTTGAACGAATTCTATGCCGTCTGGCAGATCTTCTTGTCGCGGGACGTCGAGCAAAAAATTTACCCAGGCGCCATGACAACAAGCGAACAAGGCCCGCCCACAGCACTCAAGAGAAGAACCAACTTGCTGGAAAAGAAGATGCTGAAGATACATTAAGAATTTTAAAGGAAAGAGGTCGTCAGAAAGGAAAAGAGAAAAGAAGACGTCGAAGTACATAAAAGAGCGAGTACATCGACTGAGAAAGAAGACGGAGGAGAAGAAGAAGAAGAAGAAGAAGAAGAAGAAGAAGACGAAAGACGACGACGGACGAACGACGACCGAAAGAAGAGAAGAAGAAAACAGAAGAAGGAAGAAGAGAAGAAAGGAAAAATGATGAAGATGATGTGATGATGATGACCGACGACGACGAGAAGAGAAGAAGAAGAAGAAAATGAAGAAGAAGAAAGTAAAAGGACGCGAATGAGAAGATGATGATGATCATGCTCGCGGGGTGGCGGGGGGGAGGGGGGGAGGATGGGGGAGAGTGGGGGGGGGGGGAGAGAGGGGCGAACAGTGCTGACCAGTGAGATGACGGGAGGAAAGATAATGATGCAAGTTGACGTGCTATCGTGCCGGGAATTGTCTCCCGTTGGCACAGTCTTTACAGCTAATGTGGTCCACATGTGTGTGTGTGTGTGTGTGTGTGTGTGTGTGTGTGTGTGTGTGTGTGTGTGTGTGTGTGTGTGTTGGCCTGTGCCACTAATAATCTGTTAATTACGTATTCTTAGATAGCGGCGGACACCGAGTTATTCTCTCTACCCCCCACTCCCACACCAACACCCACCACCCCCACGCCCCCAACCCCGTTTCCCCTTTTCTCTCCCCTCATCCTCCAAACCCCCCCCCCCCCCCTTTTTTTTTTTCCCTTCAGAAAGGTCAGAAGGTCACTAGACCTGCGCCATTTAGGTCAGGTCTTTTACACATCATCATCATAGATTGATGGTGGCGTTATGTATGATGACGTCAGCACGATGGTTGTTAGACCCTGCACACGTATCGGCGAGATGAAATCTCTGTCTATCTGTCTGTCTGTCTGTCTGTCTGTCTGTCTGTCTGTCTCTCTCTCTCTCTCTCTCTCTCTCTCTCTCTTTGTCTGTCTGTCTGTCTTATCATCTGTCTGCCTGTCTGCCCCCCTCCCCCCCCTCTCCCCTCCCCCCTCCCTCACTCTCTCTCTTTAATGCACAAATAAGTAGTGTTTGTCTCCTGTTATTCCTCTTAGAAAAAAAACGGCTGATTTCGTCTTTTTATCTGTCCAGATATTTCCTGTTGAATTGTTTCATCTAGCATTAGCCTTGTGATGGAACACGCAACATCAAAGACACCCACCCCCCCACCCCCCCCCCCCCCCCCCCCCCCCCCCCCCCCCCCCCCCCCCGGCCTCACCCCACCCCACAGTAGATATGTCCACAACAGCTTTTTTTTTTTTTTTCAACGGGTGGCTGGCGGTGAAAGGGTTTTAAACGGAAAGATTGGGTGGTTTCGTCACGCAGCTGCGTCGTCTCTGCCTGAACGATGACGGCAGCGTACTTAACCTGTTAGTGACTGATGGCGCTTTGTTTTCACCACTGAGCCTGGGTTTTTTTTTTTTTTTTTTTTTTTTTTTTTTTGTTCGTTTTTTTTTTTTTTTTTTTCACCCTCAGTGTTGGCAGTACTTGAATGGGTCCGTGTTTGGTCGGGGGTGGGGGGAGGGGGGGTGGGGGGTGGGGGGGTGGGGGGTTGGCTAAAACAAATAATTACCCACAGCTACACTGAAAGCGTGCTCCCCATGGCCTGCACACATTCCTTGAAAAGTGTTGTGTAAACGTTGCTGCTTCCCACTGTGTGGTCTGAAGTTCTAGCACCAGCACTCCTCAGCCTCTCTCCCCTCCCCTCTCCCTCCTCATTCTGCGCCTCTCTCGCCTTTGGAAAAAAACAAAAAAAAAACAACAACAAACAACAACAACAACAACAACAACAACAAAATGTAGAGAGTGCACGATTAGTATCTTTGCGTTCTGCGAGTTGGGATTTCCGTTGCGCATACTGAAGTCATTTACTACTTTCTGTTATTTTATTTTTTTTTTTTTTCTTTTTAGAGTGTTGGGACTAGCCTGATGTGAGACATAAACATTTTACAGCAGACTCTATGAAAAAAAACGTTGTTCAGAGATGTCCCCACCTGTTGTGATCTTGGAATATCTGAAAGCGATCAACATTTTAACATCTGATTTGAGATTTTGACAGAGGAGAGATTTCCAACAAAAATTTCTGGTGTTTTTTTTTTAGGTGTGTTTAAAAGTCTTGTGTGAATGAGGTTTTTTTTTTTTTTTTTTTCTTTTTTTTTTTTGTTGTTCGGTTGGGTTTTTTTTGTTTGTTTTTTTTTTGTTGTTTTGTTTTGTTTTTATTATTTTTTGTTGTTTGTTTGTTGTTTTAAATATGACATATAAGTTGATCTCAACGCAGTGATAATCATGATGTAGCCCGTTGCGGTCGGCTGGGCTATAATAAACATTACCATTACATTAACATTAAAGAGCCAGTGATCAGGGCTTGAAGTATAACAATCACGCCTCTGGAGAAACAGCTCGAACGCCCTGTGTTGATAGTTCTTGGTTGTTCGTCAGCAGTGTGGGAGTTCCTCCGTTTCATACACACGAAATGAATTGGTCTGAATCCTAAAGATCGTGCTCAGTTGGACAAATCTTTAGTTGACGAATTTGGATGTTTGTGCTAGCTGAGGATCTGGGGGATCCTGTCTGTAAAATGTTTTTTTTTTTTTAACTTCTTCTTCCTCCTATTCATTATCATCTTCATCGGCAGCACCAGCAGCACCGCCATCTTCTTCTTCGTCGTCGCCTTCTTCTTCTTCTCATAACCATCATCATCCTCATCTCCTTCTTTTTCTTCCTCCTCTTCTTCTCCTCCTCCTCATCTTTTTTCTTCTTCTCCTCCTGCTGCTGTTGTTCTTCTTCTTCGCCAATGTTGCACACTTGGAGATGGGGGGGGTGTTATTGCAGATTTGTACACTTCCCTTGCAGAGCAACAGGAATTCTTGTTCCAATCATGATTTTTCGACACGCTGTTTCCCCCATGGTATTATCTTCGTTGCACGCCTATTGCATTAGCACTGTTGGAACACATTCATCTAACACACAACGTGAACATAGCAGCCACCTCACTGATCCATTCGTTTCGAGATATAGTGGGGAAAATTTTAGGTCCCGCCCTGCGTCATGCCCGAAACCACAGTGGCCAAGAATTACCTAGCGAATATTGTTCTTGATTCTGCGAATTCTAGGTCACGATCCTGAATATATATATAGAGAGAGAGAGAGAGAGAGAGAGAGAAAGAGAGAGAGAGAGAGAGAGAGAGTCCCACTACACTTTTTCGAGTCATGTAATTGTTTCTGGGGGTTCTTCCTATTTTCATTGAAATGTTATCTTTTTGATCCCTAAGTGCAATTAAGTAGTGAGGGAAACAAGTGCAGGTAAACAATTCTTCCATCATTATAGTAATGACTTGGCAAAGATTTGAAATTGAGAGAAAAAAAAAACAAAATTGGAGATGAAGTAAATGGGGAAAATGTATATCATAAATATGAAAACCGTTGACTAGCTGCATGAGGAAACTATCGCAATCCCTCCCGAAGGCAGATCTATATCGCAATCCCTCCCGAAGGCAGATCTATATTACATCCCCTCCCGACGGCAGATCTATACGTATTGCTTGCTCCGAGGCCTTTCGTCCACTGGGTCGGACTTATCAAGGATGAGGATCCATTTAAGGATGCAAGGGAGATCAAAAGATATGGAACACAGTCTGAGTGGTCAGCTCTGCTGTTCAATAACCCAAGCATTGTCAGCGGCTAAGAATTGTGCAGAACAACCTTTCCTTGGA
>JADBJO010006261.1:12500-15000 GCA_016801955.1 Conus betulinus
AACTCTCTCTCTCTCTCTCTCTCTCTCTCTCTCTCTCTCTCTCTCTCTCTCTCCCTCCCTCTCCTCCTCTCTCTCTCTCTCTCTCTCTCTCTCTCTCTCTCTCTCTCTCTCTCTCTCAATGGAAAGAGAATTATACATGCATTTTTAGTGAACAGAAACCACCAAGTTACGTGCCACGAGAGGCTGAAATGCACCTTTAGAAAGAAGTAACGTGATGCATCTTCAGCGCCTCCACCTGGTGTTGCATCTTCAGCGCCTCCACCTGGTGTTGCATCTTCAGCGCCTCCACCTGGTGTTGCATCTTCAGCGCCTCCACCTGGTGTTGCTGCTCAGCGCCCTTCCTGGCCTAGAAGACCCATGAACCCAACCTCCGTTTGAAGACACCACCACCACCCCACCTCCGTTTGGACACCCCCACCACCACCAGTCACCCTCCCCTCCTAATTCATATTTCTAACTATCTCACTAGGAACATAGCTGCTTTCAATTCCATGTTCACAACCTTCGTCATAAGAACCATCATCTTTCTGTTGGAACCCTCTCCCCTTCCCCAGCTCCCACCCATCCACTCTCTCTCCTCCTCCTCCTCTCTCTCTCTCTCTCTCTGTCTCTCTCTCTCTCTCTCTCATTCCCACCCCTGCCCAGCTTTCTGATTCGCCCGTCCAGGCCTGATTATTCCCGTACGCCCCTGTAAATCAACTGATTACAGAGTATGCCCGAAACCTGCCGAACCAGACCCTTTCACAAGCACTCGCATGTAATAATATAGCGGCATGTCTTCCTGCCCTTTGGCACGTGCATCCAGGTGCTGAATACTACAAAGTAAAAGACGTACAGGTTTCAAGCTGCGTTTCGTCTTGACTTCCTTGTCCCCCCCCCCCCCCCCCCCCCCCCCCCCCCCCCCACCCCCCCCCCCCCCCCACCCCCCCCCCCCCCCCCCCCCTTTTTTTTTTTTTTTTTTTTTTTTCGCTTTTTTTTTTTTCTTCTTCTCTTCTACTTCTTTTTTTCCCAGTCTGTTATTCCATACCGTTTTTTCTTTTGGTTTCGTTGCATCTTTCTCGCTTTTATTCATCGTATTTTTCATCGCATTTTTATCTTGTGTTTCTCCGTTCTTTCCCCCAATTTTCCCATACTTTTTCGTCCTTTAAATTAATTTTTTTTTCTAATCCCAACCCCCTTTCTCTCCCTGCCCCCCTCGCCCTTACCCTCCCCTCCCCCTCCTTTTTCACCCACCACTTTCCTTGTCCCCCCTCCCCGACTTTTTTTTTTTTTTTTTTTTTTTTTTTTTTTTTTTTTTTTTTTTTGGATATGCCTTTTCTCCCCACTTGTCCACTTAGTGGAAAAAGGTGAAAAACATACAAAGAAAAGAAAGAAACTACTGGAACAAGAAGGAACGTCTAGTAAGGGAAAGGAACATGTAGGCACAACAGAAAGAACGTACGGGGAACCGAAAGAGCGTATAGGGAAAAAAGAAGGAACACACTTGGGGAAAAGTTTGCAAGGAAAGAAGAAAACGCACACGGAAAAGAAGAATCATGTAAAACGGAAAGGAAGGAACACATAGAAAAAGAGACGTGCATGTAAAAGAAGAAAAACACATAGATAATAGAAAAAAAAATACATGTAAATGAAGGAACTAAAAATAGGACTATACAGGGGAAAAGTAGAAATAAAACGGGAATAAGTAGGAACATTTGCAGAAAACTAAGAACATACTTTGAAACGTGGGAACATTCTGAAAACGTGGACAAGTAGGAACATACTGGGAAACAAAAGTAGGAACATAGAGGAAAAAGGTAACAACATTTACAAATAATAGCAGCATACACAAAGATCACCTGCAGGAAAATGTAGGAATGTACACAAAAAAGGTTAGAAGAATATAAGAAAAAAGGGGGGAGGGGGTGCTGTTTGAAAACAGACAGTCACTTCTCAACATGGGCAGTGTGACATAATGTAGTTCTGACCAGAGACGACAATTTCAAAGATTTTGGTGGTCTTCAGCCTTGATGCTTATGAACGAAGTCAAGATGTCGTCCATACCTGCAAAAAACACGTGCAGACACGGACATCAAAGAGACATGCGGCCAGTCCATGGTATTCACCAAGTACAGCTGATAAGACCGTGCGACCACATTGCAGCGATCTCACCTGGGAAGAAAAGACTGACCAGGCAAGGGAGACAACGTGGTGGCAGCTTCCTTTGTAGTGGTGAGGGTGGCCCAGAAAGTATATACACACTCGCGGGTCTCACGAAAAAGCAACGCCACTACCAGATTTTTAAAAAAAATGGGTGAGGGAAGTTAGTGGCGGGCTCAACACGTGCTGCACTCACGTCAAAATGTTCTGCCACGTTGTGGTCATTGCCCTGTCTTATAGTACTGTTGTGCAGGCTTGCAACCAAAGTCAGCCAGACAGACAGAGGGAAGGGGGTGAGAAGAGAAGGGGGTGAAGGTGGGCCTTTAAAAACTGTTCTAAACTCTGACACTATGTGTTGGTA
>JADBJO010006261.1:20000-25000 GCA_016801955.1 Conus betulinus
AGACAGACAGACAGACAGAGACAGACAGACAGACAGACAGACAGACAGACAGAGAGAGAGAGAGACAGAGAGAGAGAGAGAATGAGAGAGAGGAAAAGAGAGAGAAGTGAAAAAAAGGGCACAACATATAATCATTTGTTTCATAAAGCATGAAAATGCGTAGAAGGTATTTAGCAGCAAAATGACATGGAGTTTGGAGGGGAGAAGAAAGAAAGAAAGAAAAGAAAAGAAAAAAAAAAAAAAAAAAAAAAGAGAGAGAGAGAGAGACAGAGACAGAGACAGAAAGACACAGAGAGATACAGAACTGGAGAGAATCAATGAATACATGAAACAGAAACCACTCATGGAAGATCATGTTAAAGACAAACACATTAATAACATGTGCATATAACACACGAAAGAGCTGACTAAAATGATGAAACAATACATATCATATTATGAGCAAAATCATTATAAGAAGATGAGAAACCAGGAGAGCATGTACTTGAAGGCACTTGTGTGCAAGAGAGAGAGAGAGAGAGAGAGAGAGAGAGAGAGAGAGAGAGAGAGAGAGAGAGAGAGAGATGCATGAGCGAAAGGAGTGCAGAGGAAACGACGATAGGGAAACGGAGGAGAAGGCGAGAGTGGGTGTGGGAAAGAGCATGTTTAGAACAATCTACCAATCAAAAAAAAACAACAAGGAGATGTAAGACAATCGATTTTGAAGCACCAGGAAAAAAAAGAAAATAAAGCATAAATGGAGGGGGGGGCGGATGCACAATGATAGCCCAGTCACCACGGGTAGGGGTGGGGGATGTCATCTAGATAATCCATCATATCCAGTCATACAGGAGAATCAGAGAGAGAGAGAGAGAGAGAGAGAGAGAGAGAGAGAGAGAGAGAGAGAGAGAGAGAGAGAGAGAGAGAGAGAGAGAGAGAGAGTCGCATGAGAATAAAAGCATAATGACAAGAGGGCAACAGATAGTATGAAACACACACACACACACACACACACACACACACACACACACACACACACACACACACACACACACACACACACACACACATACTCACATAAGACATACTAACTAAACAGAAGATGTGCATTTCAAATACACAACACTTTCTAATTAGACAGGTTTCATACATAAGGTAAAGAGGGGGGGGGGGTGGTGGTTGGTGGTGGATTTATGGCGGAGTATGCAAATACTGGCAGATGAGATGGTTGAAATAATGGTGTTTGAAGGTTGATATGCATTGGTGTTGTTTGGTTGATTCAGGGAGTGAGTTCCATTGACAGGATCCTGAATATGTTAAACTGGATTTGAATAAGTCAATTCTAGGAACAGGGACATGAAGTTTAGGTAGAGTTCTTGAGGAATTTATCGAGAATCTGTGAACTAATGTGGTGGGTGCCTTCCCAGACACAATCCTGTGCATTACTATCCCTTTGTTGTATTCTAATCTCAGACTTAAGGGGAGAACCTGAATCTTTTATAGTCCGAGTCCAGAAGACTACTGGTTTTTAGGAGGACTAATTTGAGCGCTCGCTTGTGTAGGCTTAGTAATGGTTTGAGGGTGTTAGCGCTAGCACAGTCCCCATAGAGTAGATCCATAGTCTATGTGTGATTGAATATGAGACTGAAAAAAGAGCTTGCGTGAATGCAGGTCGAGGAAGCGTTTTGATTTTGGAGAGTTGATAAAACTTTCTGTGAAACTTTTTTGCACAGTGAGTTTATGTGAGCTTGCCAACTAATGTTGTTATCAATTGTTATTCCTAGCACTTTGAGGCATGTTACCTGTTTCAACAGGTTCATCTTTCAGATGTACAGGAGGAAACTTAATAGTGAATTTTTTGTCTTTTTTGCCCTGTTGTGATAAGCATGGATTTAGTTTTTTTGAGGGTGAAGCGACATGTGATTTAGTTCAGTCCAGTCCATTTTACGAGGTCATTCGCACTTTCTTGTAAAGTTTGTGCAAGAACAGTAACATCAGAATGATTTGTGTGTATTGTTGTATCATCTGCAAAGAGTTCACATGCGGATGTGATATGGAGTGGTAGATCATTGATGTAAAATTGTGAACAGTAAGGGACCCAGGATAGAGCCTTGTGGGACGCCATAGGAAAGTGTTTGAAATGAAGAGGTAGATGTATTGATTTTCACACATTGTTGCCTATTTGCGAGATATGATTGAAAAAACTTAAGAGTTTTTTGTGGATAAGCCATACAATTTTAATTTTCTAAGAAGAAGGTTATGGTCTATCACATCAAATGCTTTTTTTGAAATCGATGAATAGGACACCACAGTATCTGTTGTTGTTAATGCTATTTAGCCAGTCATCAACTAAGTTGATTAGGGCTGTGTGCATGAATGGTTGTGTCGAAACCCGGACTGTCTTGGATGAAGCAATGGTATGTATTAAGGTGGTGTAACGTGTGTTTGTTCATGTGTTTTTTTCCAAAGGTTTGGAAATAGAGGAAATGATTGAGATTGGTCTGTAGTTTGCAGGGTCTGAGTTGTCACCTGCCTTGTGGATAGGAATGACTTTTGCTTTTTTGAAACTGTCGGGAAAATGATTTTTTGTCTATGCATAAATTGAAGACGTATGTTAATGTATCTGTAATTGCTGGAGCTGATAGTTTGAGGATTTTCCCGTCTAGGCCATCCACCCCGCAGGTACCTGACTGTTTTTAGGTGCGTTAGGTGGTGATAAACTTCAAAAACTGTTATTGGTGGAATATAAAGTTCAGACGTGATGTTTTTTATCTTGGCAATATTGTTTCAGTTTTTTGAAGATCGTTTGATTTGGAAGAATCTGTCGTGACGATTTTATTAGCTATAGTGCAAAAGTGCGTGTTTAGCTGTTCGACAGAGATGTCTTTAATTACATTTGATTTTGAAGAAGATTTATTGTTTGTAAGCTCGTTAATAGCTCTCCATACTAATTTTGGGTTCTGATTTGATGATATTTAGTTCTCGATAATATTTTGTTTTTTTCCCTGCGCTTCTGTGAATTTATTGCATTTCTCAGTTTTCTAGATTCCTCTTCATAGCCATGTTGTTTAAGCAGATCTCTAAGGTAACCTGCCTCCTGTAACTCTTTAGTGTACCATGCCGGTCTAGGATCATGCCGTACTCTAATCGTTTTTAGAGGGCGTGTTTATCATATATTTCTGTAAATGTTTTGATCCAAAATTCAACAGCAAGATCTGGATCAGTTTTATGTCAAAAACTGAAGAGAAAGTTGGCTCCCTCAAAGAAGGGAGGGGGGTATTCCCCTTTTCACATTTCTGGGAATTAATGTGTATTTGTGCATCTCGTGCACACACACACACACACACACACACACACACACACACACACACACACACACACACACACACACACACACACACAAATAAAACCTTTATGTTGTCGCTTTCTAGATTGTTTTCTTTTCTTATTAGCATGCTGTCTCCATATCCAAAGAGAGTGTAAAGATTAGATTCATGTTCAGTTTATTGTTTATTATTGTGTGACATCTTTCTTGTTTCTTCTTTTCTCCCCCCCCCCCCCCCCCTCCCCCCCCCCCCCCCCCCCCCCCCCTTTTTTTTTTAAAATTATTATTTTGGGGAGGGTGGTGGTGGTTTGGTTGACTACTTTCGTCTATGTTCTTAGCTCACTGGTATGTAAAGGTAGGTTTTTTTTTTTTTTTTTTTTTTTTTTTTTTTTTGTTTTTTTTGTTTTTGTTTTTAAAGAGGGTGCGGGTGGTGTGAATGGTTTTGTCCGTGGCTCTGAACTGATCGGGGTCGCAACCTGACGTCTGCCACAGGTGATGTCCAAGTACGACACGGGGTCCGAGCTGGAGATCAAGCAGTGGATTCAGCAGCTGACAGGAGAGGACATAGGCTCCGGGGCTGTGGAGGTGGAGAAAAGACTACGCAACGGCCAGATCCTCTGCAAGTCAGTGGGGCACTCAGGCACGCGCGCGCGCGCGCGCGCGCGCGTACACACACACACACACACACACACACACACACACACACACACACACACACACACACACACACACACACACACACACACACACACACGCATACACACACACACACACACACACACACACACACACACACACACACACACACAAACAAACACACACACACACACACACACACACACACACACACACACAGATACATACACACATCATGCACACATACAGAGATACATACACACACATACACGCATGCATGCACGAACGCACGCATGCACGCGCACACAAACAGAGAGACAGACAGATAGACAGACGGACGGACAGACGGACGGACGGACAGACACACAGACAGACAGACAGACACAGAAAACTTCGGCGGCATTCCAGGTTTCCCCCCTGATTAAAAAGGAACCACACGCACCCTCCCTTTCGGCAGAAGTTTCCTCAGTAAAAGACCGTTCGGCAAACACTTCTCACATCGAAAGTCCAAGTGTTCTGTATGACATCATGACATGTGTCAAAGTGGTCTTTTCCCGTAAAGTCCACGTGTCCTTTATGGCGTCATGACATGTGTCAAAGTGGTCTTTTCCTGTAAAGTCCACCGTGTCCTTTATGGCGTCATGACATGTGTCAAAGCTGGGTTTTTCCTGAAAGTCCATGTGTTCTGTATGGCATCATGGCATGTGTCAAAGTGGTGTTTTTTGGGTGTGTGTGTGTGTGTGTGTGTGTGTGTGTGTGTGTGTGTGTGTGTGTGTGTGTGTGAAGAGAGAGAGAGAGAGAGAGAGAGAGAGAGAGAGAGAGAGAGAGAGAGAGAGAGAGTGTGTGTGTGTGTGTGTGTTGTTGTTGTTGTTGTTGTGTTGTGTGTTGTTGTTGTTGTTGTTGTTGTTGCCGCTGCTGTTGCTGTTGCTGTTCTTGAAGTCCACGTGTCCTTTATGGCGTCATGACATGTGTCAAAGAGTTTTTTCCTGTAAAGTCCATGTGTCTTTTTCGGCAGGACAGCATGTGTCAAAGTTTAATGTCAACGTGTCCTTTACAGCAT
>JADBJO010006261.1:30000-80000 GCA_016801955.1 Conus betulinus
TGATGTTCATAGCCCTCCAGATGGGCGCCGTGGTTTTGCATCCATAGTCATCCATAGTCATTGGACTGAAGTACTCTCTGTTGGCTTTTTCAACTTCCATTTGAAATTTCAGAGAGAGAGAGAGAGAGGGAAAGAGAGAGAGAAGACGGGGGGAAGGGGAAGGCAGCGGGGGGAGACGAGACAAGAGAACACTGACACTGACAAACATTATCCAACCCTCTGTTTCACCCACAGGCTCAGCGTCACGGGTTCAACGGCCCCACGTGCGGCCCCAAACCCTCGGAGAAGCACGAGGTGCACTTCACGGAGGAACAGCTCCGCGCCGGGCAGAGCATCATCGGCCTGCAGGCCGGCACCAACAAGTGCGCCTCCCAGTCCGGCATGGCCATGGGCGCCACGCGTCACATCGCCGACATCCGCGCCGACGACATGAGCAAGGAAGGGCAGGGCGTCATCGGCCTGCAGGCCGGCACCAACAAGTGCGCCTCCCAGTCCGGCATGGCCATGGGCGCCGTTCGACACATCGCCGACATCCGCGCCGACGACATGAGCAAGGAGGGTCAAGGAGTCATCGGACTGCAAGCCGGTTCAAACAAAGGAGCCTCCCAGTCGGGATGGCCATGGGTGCCGTCCGACACATCGCCGACATCCGGGCCGACGACATGAGCAAGGAGGGCCAGGGCGTGATTGGTCTGCAAGCCGGTTCCAACAAAGGAGCCTCCCAGTCCGGGATGGCCATGGGAGCTGTCCGCCACATCGCCGACATCCGCGCGGACGACGCCTCCCAAGAAGGCGCCGGCATCATCGGTCTCCAGGCTGGATCCAACAAAGGGGCTTCTCAGAAGGGAATGGCCATGGGCGCAGTCCGCCACATCGCCGACATCCGCGCCGACGACGCTCCCGGGAGGGCGCCGGCGTGATCGGGCTGCAGGCTGGCTCCAACAAGGGCGCGTCGCAGGCTGGGATGTCCATGGGCGCCCAGCGTCACATCGCTGACATCAAGGTGGACGACATGAGCCAGGCCTCTCAGGCTTCCATCAACCTGCAGTACGGCTCCAACACGGGCGCCAACCAGGCCGGCATGAGCTACGGGGGTCGCCGAGACATCATGGGCAAGTAGGTCAAAAGGTCAAAGTCAAGGTCACCCACCGCGTGACACTTTTTCGCGCCGTTTCAAAGAAAAATGACACATTTCTTAAGATCGGCATTTTGGGGGGGTGTCTTTTTTTTTTTTTTTTTTTTTCAATATGAGGCACTTTGGGTCATATTTTTCAAAAAATCTTTTATAACAAGAGATATATGTTTTTATTCGCCTTCAGCGTTTAAGTTATTGAAGTTTTTTCTTTTTTCTTTTTTTTTTTCGTATTTGGAGCACTTTTCTGATATATTGGCCAGAAACTCTTCGAGTGATCACTGTATTTGTACCCCTCCCTCTTCTCCCCCCTGCTCCCTCCCACCTCCCACCCCCTTTTGTCCTTCAACGCATGCTTTGGCTGTAACGGTGATAAGAATGTGTACATACTTGTGGAGGATTGTCCTATATATGGAAGAAAGGGGGCGAATCCCTGGCATGGTATATCTTGGTATGTTCTGTACTGCGCTAGAAGTGCAACAGGAAATGACGCAAAATTCACAGACCCCGAAAGACGTGACACCTACAAGTTATGAGCAGGTAAAAATGGAAGCTCGGAAGACTCTATTTATTTTCTTATTCATTTACATGATTGTTTGATCTATTTACTTTTTTATTGGAACCATGCGTGCCTAATTGTTCCTTGTTGCTTAAGAACTGGCAGCGGGAAACCCGAGTACTGGCGGAATTTACCGAACGTTACCGAGTATTGGTGGCGCGAAAGTTCTGTCCCGGAAAAAAATGTTATCTAACCATTCCGAGTCCTTTTTCTTCGCTTATAAATGGAGTATATCGTTAACGATTGATCTTAAATGAGTGTGTAGTTGGACTGACCTGCTTAGCTTTAGAGCGAGAAAAAGGAGAGATTTTTCTTTTGATTTTAGTGCAAATAGGTCAGAAGTCGGAATGCACTGTGTTTCATATGTTAGGCTTTAGAAATTTTGACCATCATTTTGCATGTCTAAAAGAACGGAAAACAGACAACCAGAGAACTATTGTTTCGCAGTTTTGGTCAATGGTTGACTACGGTATGTTGACCACAACACCTGCAATCAGTTAGAAAATCAATGAGAAGTTCCAGAATGCTTTGGTTTCGGGTAGATAATTTGGGAGAGTAGCATCAGCTTTGTCGTGTTGCTCAATGGCGGCTGTCAGTTGTATATTGTGATCAATATTTTCTTTTCTTTTCTTTCCTCTGTTTTGGAATGTTGAAAGTTCACGCTGGGCATTTCAGAGGCATGCTGTATTCCTACGTTTCCATGTCGTGCTTGTAATTCATGTCTTGATCATCGATATTTTTGGCTTCTTTTTTTTTTTCAAATGACCCTACCCCCCCTCCCCCGGATCCTATACTTGTTACATTTTCCTTCCTGTAGAATATTTTTTTAAACATAGAATCTGCTTATCCATGTCAATTTTTGACCTATTGAAAAAAAAGAAAACATATAATTTTATTCATCATTCACTGCAGACGTTTATTCTGAAGGTTGGTTTTTCATTTGGATTGCAAATGCTTTGACGTTCATATTTTATATCTATATATTTCTGTGATTTGCGTTTTTTTTTTTTTCTTGGTGGTAAGTTTGTTTTTTTTTTCTTGCATGTACATGGCTATACTTATATTGGCTTTGTCTGCTGAACAGGGATGAGGTTTATGTACAGAAGGTCGTTTTGTTCCACACGGTCTTTTAGAACGTGTAAGTGCCAAGATTGCGAACGACGAAAAGTGACAAAAATTAAAAGGATATTCTGACTACGCTTTTTGTGTTGATTTGGTGTGTGCATGCGCGTGCCCGGACGTGTGTCTGTGTGTGTGCGTGTGTGTGTGTGTGTGTGTGTGTGTGTGTGTGCTCTCGCGCATGCGCGCGTGAGAGAGAGAGAGAGAGAGAGAGAGAGAGAGAGAGAGAGAGAGAGAGAGAGAGTGTTTTTTTGTGTGAGCGCGCGCGCGCGCGCACAAGAGAGAGAGAGAGAGAGAGAGAGAGAGAGAGAGAGAGAGAGAGAGTGTGTGTGTGTGTGTGTGCGCGCGCGCGCGCGCGCGCAGGTGTTCAAGAGGGCAACTCTCTCGCACTTTCCAACATCCCGAGGCACCTAACAATATCATTCAAAACACACTGAACTCCTAACACAATCATCATGTTTCCTATTCATTGCTCAGATGATAAACCCCCTCTTACTCCCGTCCCTTCCCATCTCCCCCTCTTCCATCCCATCCTCTCTCTCCTCCTCCTCCTTCACATCGTTTCACGCCCCCACCTCATCCTACCCCCCCCCTCCTCCAAAGCTGCCTTCTGCTCCCCACACACACACACACGCGCGCGCGCGCGCAGGCCGATCCAAAGCAAAAAATCCAAAGGCAAAAACAAAAACCGAACATGAAAAAGAGAAGAGCGTCAAAGAGAAAGAACTACGTCAGAGGTCATCACGGCAAATTACGTCATCACTCAGCTAGAGAACGCGGTGGAGATGAAAATCAACCAAGGGAAACTTCAAATGTGCTGTTTGTCCATGACTCTGTGCTTGCAAAAATCAACAAGAACAGACTTGGGAAGTCTTTCGGGTTTAGAGGCAAAACGGAAAAAGCTTTCAAAATAAGTGAAATCAAACCAGCACTCAAGAAAGCCGACGATCATACGATGCACTGCTAGTCCATTGTGGAATCAATGACCTAAAGAACACAACACCTGCAAGCTGCGCTGATGAACTTGTGAAATGCATCAAAGACATTTCTAACAGCTGTCCCCAAATGAAATTGGTCATTAGTAAGGTGACGCCTGTCAAGGACCCCCAACTGAACGTAAAGGCGGATTTGTTCAACGCGATAGTAGCTTCTGAGCTGTGTAACATGGAAAACGTTTCCCTTGTCAGTCACTCGTGGCTTCCAATTACGACCAACATTCTCCATGACGGTCTCCACCCTGCCATCACGGGCACCAGTATCCTCGCCAGGGACATTTGAGCATCATCTGAATGGGCTACTCTGGACCAGGCCAAAGAAGACTGCACGGTGCCGCTACCTCAACCCTAGGTCCTTCCATCCCCACCCGGATGACCTGCATTTCTACCCTTGGAGCAGCATACACGATCGGCCCTTTTTATATTTAAGCAATGAACATTATTTTGGTTTCTATACATTGTTGAATCCAACATCGTTAGTTTGACTGTCATACATTTATTCTCATCTTGTGCCTTACATACTTACGTATGCCTAATATGTACAAATCACATTGATCAATATTTTGTCCTCTTATTTTACTCATGACAGATAAAGTATTTAAGGTATTTCAATGGAACTGTTGACCATCACAACCACTCTTGATCAATTAGTACAACCACCATCAGAAAAAAATATGTTTTAGCTATGCAATCATTAAATGTACGGAAGGAAAATTTACCTATATTAGACGATTATTATTTTCCACCTATTATTCAAAAAGTAGATAACCATGAAAAAATAAATGTAGCAATATATATTCGTGAAGGAGAAAAATACATGCCACGCACTAGTCCTGTTCCACCAGACGTTCCCGGACTGCATGCTTGTGCAGTAAAGGTACAGGTAAATTGTGTGATGTACTAACAATTGTTTCTGTTTATTTACCACAAGGTCCAAATGACACAAACACAGAATGGCTACACTCGATTCAGTCAGACCAGTCAAATAAATATCTCGTCAGTGGTGACTTTAATGCCCATTCGCCATTGGGAAAAGGATGTCAAGTCATAACTAGTAACCGCTTTATTGAGAACATAGTTGACTCATCTCTCTCTACCTTTTAAACAATGGCAATATAACTCGCATTCCAGACAATCCCAAACATAATCCTAGTGCCATAGATTTAACATTAATATCCCCAGAGCTAGCGGTTTCTTGTGGTTGGCAACTCTCTAATGACACATTAAATAGTGACCATCTACATACTGTCATTACATTTGAAACGATGAGACCTGAAACAAACGATGTAACACACGATAAAGTTCCAAAATACCGTTATAAATTTGCTAACTGGAATACATGTTCATTCTTGTTAAGCTCATTTTATATTGATGAAGAACAAATTAATAGTCAAGATGTAGAAACATTGTATGATTGATTTCAAAAGACTGTACTCTCTGCTGCTAGCGAATCAATTCCAACAGTAAAATCTGTAAAATCAAAGAAACATTTGAGTAATGTCTGGTGGAATGAGACTTGCCAAGAGGCTAAAGAAGAGAAACAGAATAAATAAAAGAATATATAAAAGAGAAAACACCCTAAGGAAAAGTTAAATAAGCTTCTTAAGAAGAACAAAGCAAAAAAAACGCACAAAACAAAGTAAATGCACAAGCAAAGCAGCAATATTGATCTTCATTTTGTGAGAATGAGCTGTCAAATCTTAAAGATATGCAAAAGCTAGGACACATTTAAAAACAATGAAAATGGGGTTAACCTACCGCAGTGCCCTATCACATTAAACAATCAGAGTTTCCATCAAATTTTGATAAAGCTGAAGCTGTTGCTGATCTATTTGCAAGAAACAGTGGCATAGACAACTTAACAACTAAAAAACACCGTGAAAATGAAGAAAAAAAATATTTATAATAGTCCGCAGCCAGTAGAAGATCATTGTTTGAATACCTCAATAACACTGCATGAAGTCGAAGAATGTATTATGAATTTGAATAAAAAAAAAAAATCAGTGGGCCTAGATGGCGTTTCTAATGAAATGTTAAGTCATCTTCCACAAAATATGATACACTTTTTGCATTCGTTTTTTTCAGAAATGTTGGACAGATGGTAACATGCCTCAAATTTAGAAGCATTCTATTATTGTTCCAGTTCACAAGAAGGGAAGCCACGCAGAGATATACATAGTTATCGACCTATTGTATTAACATCAAATACATGTAAATTGATGGGAATGATTGTATTAAAAAGACTTGTTCGTCATTGTAATAAACATGCGATCATACCAATCAACCAAGCTGCATTTCAGACAGGCAGATCATCAATAGAACATTTGGTCAGACTCACAACGCATGTAAAGCATCAGTTTGCACGTCGTAAAAACGTACTTGCAACGTTTTTTTTGATATACGAAAAGCCTATGAACAAGTATGGCACAAGCGCTTTTGTTTAAATTAAAGAATATTGGTATTAATGGAAACATGCACAAATATATTCAATGTTTTCTTCATCATAGGCATATTCAAACAAGAGTAGGAAATACCTATTCTAACCCAAGACCTTTGCAAATGGGCTTACCCCGAGGATCGGTAATTTCTCCAATTTTGTTTAATATTTTGATTTCTAATCTACCCAAAGGTCTTTCTAAAGATACAGAGTTAGCTCAATTTGCTGACGATATATGTCTATGGAGTAAAGTAACGATAGAATTAAATACCAACACGAGCTAAATAAAATCAGTACATTTGTACATGAAAATGGAATATCTCTTTCACCTGAAAAAAAAACGAATTTGATGCTTTTTAATTCTGGAAATGATCCGAATAAACATCAAGTTTTCACCTTCGATGGCACTATTTTAAACTACGTTAAAAGCGTTAAATTCTTAGGTGTAATCCTAGGTAGTAAACTCACACGGAATACTCATATTGACCATATTTTAAATAAAGCAAGAAAAAGCCTGAAATTTCCTTAAATTGTCAGTAAACAATCTTGGGGCAAGACACTAAAAGTTTAACTGTTTTAGCAACTGCCCTTGTAAGCTCAAGACTTACATATGCCCAGGAAGTATTTTTTTATGCACCTAAATATCTGTTAAATAAACTTCAGAGCACTGATTGCAAAGCCTTCAAAATTGCCCTTGGGTTCCACACATACGTCAAACTTAGGGACATACAACGAAGTGGGAGTTCTACATCTATCTGAAATTAGAAAAGCTTCCACTTTAAAATTCATCTTAAAGAGTTTCTCACAACAATTTTTTTGCTCAGAAGAGGTATGTTTAGAATCGGAAAAGGATTTTGGAAAACGTGCACAATATATACAATCCACAAAATCTATTCATTCATTTTCCTCAGATCTTCTAGAAGATACAAAAATAGATTAAAAAAAATAATATCACCGGAAAACCTACGTTTTCACCCATTCCAAAATGGGTACAGCCAAAAGCTTCCTTTGACATTGACTACAATGATTTAACTGAAAAGAATTCTCCCAACACATTTTGAAAAATTTTGTCTACACTCACTTAGAAAATAAGTGCAACCATCACTTAAGAATATTCACAGATGGCTCAGTATTAGATGCTAATAGCACTGGAGCAGCTTTCATAATTCCTAGCTTAAAAATAGAAATGTTATTTTATCTTGGTAAAAGTCTGTCTATATATAGCGCAGAATTACTTGCTATACTCAAATCATTGGATTTCATTTTGAATTTCCCCATAAATAACAGCCAAATCGTAATATGCGCTGATTCAAAAGCAGCATTGAATGGTATTAAGTCTTCTAATTCATGTGTACGATTAGACATTACTGAAATCAATCATATAGTACACCTTTTTTCCCAAAAAAGCATGAATATAACTTTTTGTTGGGTGCCTTCTCGTTGTGGTATATCAGCAAATGAACAAGTAGACAAAGTTGCAAAAAAAGCAGCTCAAAACGTAAGCAGCACAGTAACAATAATGTTCGCTTAGATCTGGCAGAATGTTTCTCTATCATAAATAAAACATTCCATGATAATGCAACAAAAACACTGAGGAACTCGGACATATATTATTATAACAATTGTATCAAATGTAATGACAAAAGCAACGGGATAAATCATACAAAAGATTTATTTTCTCATCCAGGGAGATTAAAAGTCTGATCCATAGGCTTCGTTTTAACCGTTTAAAACAAAATATTGCAAAGATATTAAATGTATGTGTGGGGATTCTATAAATGTCAATCATTTACCGATTCATTGCATTGTCCCCAAACAAAAGAGTTTTTTTAATAAATCGGGTACTGAGGGTTTTGTTAATAGATCGACTCCTTTATCACTATCTAGTACATTAAACAATTTTGCTACTCTTGAATCTATTTCTAAATGTTTATTAGGCTGTTCAGTTAATATTTAACTTTAGCTGTTGTGATTGTTACAGTTACAATTCTAGTTTAAATTAAGTTCTGATGAATAAGATGGGGTGGAAGGTTATGATACATTTCTTACGTACTACTTTAAAACTTGCACTCCCTAAAAAAAATGCATCTCTCTTATTCTGTACATCAAGTTCACTCTACACTATAATATTGTCTGAATCACTTTTAGTGGAAGGACGTTAAACTGAAGAAGAAGAAGAAGGAGAACACACACACACACACACAGACACACACACACACACACACACACACGACACGATTCAAGATGGCGGACATAGGCAAAGCCTAAACTTAGGTCCTGATGAAATTAGAAGAAATCTACGTGAAACATGACAAGAACTACTAGGTCCAGAAGTCTGGGAGGACGTCAAGACAACCAGACTCCCAAAGAAGAACCCAGTGCCAAAAAAGAACCATGAAGAAAAGCTATGTCTGCGAAAACAAGTTTTGGAACGGGCTGCACGACAAGCTAACGGCTCCCAGATTGTCAGCGACGGAGAAAGTCAGACTGAAGATCCACCCTGTGACACAGTAAAGGACATGATTCAGAACTTATGTGAGAAAACTGCTTCACTGGATAAAACTGTAAATGAACAAAAGCATGTCATCGCTAATCTTGATAGAAGTCCAGTAAGTAGGCCTACAGACCTGAACGGTGGACAAAAAGCCAGCTCCACGAACTATCGTAGGGCTACTTACGCTGATGCAACAAGATCAGTTCCCCTCGAGTCCCAAATCACCAACAACAGATTCGGGGCTGGTAGAAATGATCACAGCAAAAAAAGAAACAAATGAAACAAAAGAAAATAAAAGAACACCTGTTAAGAACGTAAGTAGTAACGACGTCAAAGCAGTACAACGTAAAAAAACAAAGAAAAGAAAGCGGAAGGAGGACACAAGACGTTCCTCTGGTCGTGCTTCTGCACGACTCAGTGTTGAAAGGAATAGATGGAGAGAGACTGGGTTTGTCTTACGGTTTTGAAACGATATCAAAGAAAACTTACAATGTCATGCAACTCTAACCATCCTGCAGTGGATGCTATTATTGTTCACTGTGGAATTAATGACATCAAAAATAAAGATCCAGCCGTCTGCAGTGCAGACTTTGCCAAGACTGTAAAAAGTATTGCCACCAGAAACCCAGAAGCGGAAATCATTATTAGCAAAATCGCCCCGGTCAGGAATTCAGAGCTGGAAATAAAACGAGACCTGTTTAACGCTCTGACGACCTCTGAGCTCTTCGGTGTTTCCAGAGTGTCTTCCATCAACCATGGCAATCTCCATCCAAGGCCAGGACATTGAGAGACGACATCCATCCGACCCGAAGAGGAGCCAGTACGCTCGCTGGCAACCTGGGAAGACACCTCCGACGGCTGCTCTGGAAGACACCGAGGAAGACAGCAAGACGCATCGTGCTGCATCCACCCCGGTTTTTTTCATCCTACCCAAAGGCATAGTGATCTACCTTTTCCGCAAGACAGAGGCGCGTGGTGGAACTATTACGATGTCCTTAGAAACTGGCGCTAAGTCCAGATCTGGCTGGATAGAACATTGTACAAAGATGTAGATTTATTCTAATTTCAGCTCAGGCACAATATTGTCTGACTGATTTCATTTTGAACTGTAGGAAATCATCGTTATCTTGAAGATTCTCTCTCTCTCTCTCTCTCTCTCTCTCTCTCTCTCTCTCTCTCTCTCATGTTATAGTGCTTCAGGATCTACTTAATCGACAGACATTCAAACGTATTCTTATCCTTTCATCCTTCCCATCTTTGTGTTCAATTTGGAACATTACTTCCTTTCTTAATTCTTTATACTAAGTTGAATTGTTGATATTTCATCAGTGACATGACATAAATCAATGAGAATTTTACAGTGGAATGCCAGATCGGTACTGACAAACGAAGCGTGGTTAATTCAACATCTAGCAGATCATAGCTATCATATACTGATTTTGCAATCTCTAAATGTATGCAAATCCAAATTACCGAAGGTACATCACTTTTACTACCCTCCAGTACATAATAGAGTTTCTGATTCAAAAGAAAAAATCAACATGGCTATTTATATCAGAGAAGGTACAGAATATGTTCACTGTCCATCACCTGCACTATCTGATCTACCACATTTATATTCATGCGCGGCCAGTGTGAAACTTAACAGCATTGTTCTCAATGTTGTCTGTGTATATCTGCCGAAAGGGCCAACTGACCAAAACACTGAGTGGCTACACGCAATCCAAAGCACGAATGAAAAATGGCTGATTGCCGGTGATTTCAATGCACACTCTCCTTTTTTAGCATTTTAGGATTAGGGTTGTTCTACTGTAACCAGCAACCGTTTTTGTTGAAAATGTTGTCGATTTTGATTTGTGTTTGCTCAATAATGAAAGTGTAACTAGAATTCCAGATATTTATACACATAAAGCAAGTGCTATAGACTTGTCTTTGATTTCTCCCCAGTTAGCTTTTGATTGTACTTGGCAAACGTACGATGACAATCTCGGAAGTGATCATTTGCCGATCATAATAACAGTCAATGAAATGTATAATATTCAGGAATTACCTGAGGACAAGATTCCAAATACAATTATAAATTTGCCGACTGGGACAAGTTTAAAACTCTCCTTACCAGCATAGATGTAAATAGTGTTTGTGGAATAGAAGAGAGTGTGGATAATATGTATTCAAATTTCAACAAACTGATACTTTTCGCTGCAAATGGTTCCATACCTAAATCTAATCATATACAAAAAAAACACGTCATGCTGGGAATGTCTGGTGGACCAAAGATTGTGAAGAAGCTGTAGCTTTAAAGAGCTTAAATACAAGGAATATGTTAAAAAGTGAGGAAAACCATCAAGAAATGAAGAAAGCAAAGGCACACTCTAAGAGTTATTGTAAAAGCAAAGCGACTTTACTGGTCATCATTTTGCGCAAGAGAAGTTTCCCAGCATAAAGATCTTCAAAACGTATGGAAAAAGTTTCAAGTTATGAAAAAAGGGATAAATATTCCAAGTTATCCTATTAATTTGGAGACTAAGAAATTCCCGACTCCATATGAAAAAGCCGAAGCTTTTGCTAATATGTTTTCTAAGACCATGCGCCTGGAAGCCTTCCACACGAATGCAGACAACATTGGGAAGAGCAAGAAAAAACAGAACTTTATGATGAACCAGTTCCAAATAATGACCATTTCATAAATGCACCCGTAACCACACAAGAAATAAGGGATGCCGTCTCTTTTAAATGCAGTAAAACATCGTCGGTAGGGCTGGCGGTATTTCAAATCAAATGTTACAACACATGCCAGAAAACTTTTTTCTCTTTTTTATTAAAAATATTTCAAAAGATTTGGATAGATGGTCTTATGCCAGTTATTTGGAAACAGTCAATAGTAATCCCAATTATAAAGCAAGTAAAGCCTGTCATAAGCATCGACAGTTATCGACCTGTCGCTCTGACTTCTCATGTTGCAAAACTTATGGAAAAAAATTGTACTTAATAGGCTTATCTATTTTTGTAACAAAAATCATATAATACCCACTAATCAAGCAGGCTTTATAAAGGGAAGATCTACCACTGATCATATCGTAAAGTTAACAACTCAAATCAAATATCAGTTTGCCAGACGGAAGAGTGTTCTGCTACAATCTTTGATATTAGAAAAGCCTTTGATAGCGTATGGCATGCTAGATTGTTATACAAATTAAAGGCGATTGGGATTTAAGGTAATTTTACAGTTACATTAAAGAATTTCTAACACAAAGAAGTTTACAGGTCAGAGTACAAAACACATATTCCAGTTTTTAAAACCATTGGATATGGGTATTCCTCAGGGGTTCTGTAATAGCTTCAATGCTATTTAATATTTTGCTGTATGATCTCCCAAAACATGTAACTAAAAATGCTACAGTTGCACAATATGCCGATGATCTGTGTATGTGGATAAATACTAGTATGAGAAAAAAAAAAACACGCCCAAAAGAGCAATAGATTACCACAGAAAACTTTATCAGGCAGAGCTTGATAACCTTAGCAAATACTTGTTTATAAACGGTCTAAAGCTTTCCCATGAAAAAACTCATGTGGTTTTATTTAGTAATGGGGATGATCCCTCTGATTTACCATGTTTTAAGCTTGATGGGATAACACTTGCGTATGTACACTTAATTAAATTCTTAGGTGTCCACTTCACATCGAAACTCACATGAAATATCCATATTGATTACCTTTTAATAAGGCAAGAAAAACTTTAAATTTTCTGAAAATTTTGAGCAAGCAAAGCTGGTGCCAAGATGGAAAAACATTAAAGCTCTTGGCTTTGGCATTAATTCGTTCTAATTATCATACGCCCAAGAGGCTTTCTTTAGCGCACCTAAATATTTGTTACAAAAACTACAAAGTGTAGATAGCAAAGCCTTCAAATTATGCCCAGGAGTTCCGATATATGCCTCCACTTTGGGGACATAAAGAGAAATAGACGTCTTACCGTTAAATGAATATAGGAATCTATCACTTGCAAAATATTTCACGAAATGTTCAACCATGGAAGGTGTGAATGAAAACGGAAATATTTATAAACCCAGAGAGTGAACATCCAAAAAGAGCAAAAAATATTGCCTCTCTGTGCACTATCAGTTCATACACTGCTGATTTGTTTAAGAAAAGTAATATAGATGTTAAGTCTTTATCAAAAACGTCTCTTATAGATTCCATTCCAACTTGGGAAAGAAACAGGACGAAGTTTGATCTTGATTACACTGATACAAAGAAAGCAAATCAGCCTTACATCTTGTCATATTTAACGAAGATGCAAATGAAGATAGATATCCCAACCATCTTAAGGTGCACACAGATGGATCGTTGACGAGTAGCAAAGAGACCGGGTCAGCATTTGTTATGCCATCACTGAAAGTAGAAAAAAAGCATATTTCATTGGAAAATATCGCTCCATATTCGTAGCTGAAATGATAGTGATACTTATAGCGTTGACATTTCTAATTGATTTGCCGCAGACAATTTTCCAAGTGTTGTGTTGTGTAGATTCGCTGTCAGTGTTACAATCGATCAAGTTTTTTCATTCAAATTCAGATAACTTCATTTTGAAGGAAATTCAACATTTAATCCACGTCTTGATATGTAAAGGAACAGATATAACTTTCTTCTGGGGTTCCTTCACACTGTGGAATTTCGGGCAATGAACTTGCTGACAGATGTGCGAAAAAAAGGCACTGAAAATGGAACGAGGGTACAAACTATTTTCCATACCATTCACTTGAAAGAGAGTCAACAAATTTTAAAACAAACAGCTTGGGAATATTTCAGAAATGGGCAGAACAAGGCTGTTACCCATGTTCAGACACAAAATAATCCTCATTTTAGTATTGATCATTTCAAAAGCATCCAAAATCTGCACATTTATGATATGCATCAATACAGAAACTTCGTTTCAATATTTCATAGATTGAAACTGGATGCTTTTAGAACTAAATATAGCTCTGCAACAAAATGCATATGCGGGGAAACAAAATTGAAAAGAGATCATGTTTTGTTCGAATGTGTGCCTCTCAAGGCATTTCTGCCACATTTATCAGGCATGCCTGTGACAGATATTTTTTCTGATATTGATTTTGCTTTGAAAGTTACTTTCTGCTTGATTTGTAGTCCATTCAGGTATTTGCTTTAATCTGATATTGTTAGTGTGTGTAGGTTTGTTTGTTTATTCGTTTGTCTGTCTTTTTGTTGTCTGATGTTATGTACACCACCCTCCGCTCACTCCTAGCCCCACCCCCTTCCTACACACACACACACACACACACACACACACACACACACACACGTTCGCGTCAACTCTCGACATGTGTTAATGCGTATCATGTTGTAGGAACCCATACACAAACCCACACACATGGTGTCAGAAGTGGCCGATACTTTAGTGAAAAACCGTGAAGAACCGTGAAATTCCTGGGAAAATTTTGTTTTCTTGAAAAAAAAAAAAAAAAAAAAAAAAAAAACCAGCATAGATCTAGATCTAGCAGGTATGGCTTTCAAACCACCGAATTCTTTTTCGTTTCACCAGCCAACGGCATGGCCGGCTTGGAAAGAGCGTTTCGGGCACTTCAGACTAGCATCAAAACTTTCAAAAGAGGATGGAGAGATCCAGGTAAGCAGCCTTTTGTATGCTATGGGTGCAGATGCAGATAGGATTTTTAAAACATTTGATTTAAGTGCAGACGACAAGAAAGACTATGAGAAAGTTTTGAAAAAATTCGATGATCATTTTGTTCCCCAAAGAAATATTATTCATGTTCGTGCTCAATTCCATAAGCGTGACCAAAAATCAGATGAGTCCATTGAGGAGTATGTCAGAGCGCTCTACGAGCTAGCTGAGCATGCAGACTTTCCAGACAAGGAAAATTGCATTCGGGACAGACTTGTATTGGGCGTTCAAGACAAAGAACTTTCACAAAAGTTACAACTAGAAGCCACTCTTACTCTGAAGTCAGCAGTGACAACGGCGCGTCAATTTGAAGCGGTCAAGCTCGAACTCCAGGAGCAGAGAGGAACTACAGCTGCGGCAGCAGACCGTGTGTACCATGACAGACACACCGCCCTACACACAGTGGACAACAGAAAACACAGAGACTCCGCACATCACGTGGTGGTAGGAGCCGAGGTCGAGGCAGAGGCAGAGGCACGGGACTGAGAGAGCAGTCACTGTGTCAGTGTGGGCAGTGTGGCAGTACACACGTCCAAGGAAGATGCCCTGCAAGAGAAAAACATGCCGTAAGTGCGGCAAGAAGAATCATTTCATGAAGGTCTGCCGTAGTGTCAGGGAGGTTCGAAAAGAGTCTGAAGAAGAGTTCAACATTGATGCAGCAAAAGTGGACGATGATAAGTCGAAACCATGGGTTGTGAAACTCAAAATACGGGAAACCATCGTGCCATTCAAGATTGATACAGGTGCAGACATCACTATTATCAGTGACAGAACATTCCGACAACTGAAAATAAGCCAGAACTTAAGAAATCCAGAATTTCTCTCACATCTCCCGGAGGGAAGCTTTCAGTAGCAGGGGAGTTCCATGCCAGCACAAAGGTGAAAGCAAAGCCTACAAGTTCAAGGTGATCGTTGTGAAAAACAGTTTGTGTAACAACCTGCTTAGCAGAAAGGCAGCGGTCACGATGGGGCTAGTGTCACTTGCCACCAGAGACATAGATGAGATTTTCGGCACGACAGGTCTCATGAAGACGGAGCCAGTTCACATCCACCTCAAGCAGGGGGCCAAGCCATACAGTGTGCCGGCGGCCAGGAGAGTACCATTCCCACTACAGAAAAAAAAGTTAGGGAGGAACTGGACCGTATGGAGAAGGCAGGAATAATTCAGCTGGTCACAGAACCAACAGATTGGTGCGCTCCCATGGTGCCAGTGGTAAAGCCAAACGGGAAGGTGAGAATATGTGTGTAGACTACAAACAGTTGAACACAGTGGTGAAGAGACCAAGATGCATGCTTCCTACCTGGACGACATTGCGCCGAAGATGGCTGGGTCAACCATCTTCTCCACTCTTGATGCAGTGTCGGGTTTCTTCCAGATCCCGATACAGGACGAGAGCAGCAGGCTGCTGACAACATTCATCACTCCTTATGGGAGATATTGTTACACACGTGTGCCAATGGGTATCTCTCTCGGACCAGAGTGTTTCCAGACAAAGATGAAGGAAGTCCTGGAAGGCCTAGAGGGCTGCGAGGCGATCATGGACGACACAATCGTCTACGGAAAGACATTGGAGGAGCATGACATTCGCTTGAAAGCTGTGCTAGACAGAATTGAACAGTCAGGACTCAAACTGAACAAAGCAAAGTGCCAATTCAGACAGAAGAAAGTCAAGTATTTCGGGCACGTAGTCAGTGAGGACGGGATCGAGCCTGATCCAGCGAAAGTCAGTGCCCATCAAGGATGCCACCACCCCAAAATCAGTCGGAGCTGAGGACAGTGTGCGGCATGTTCAACTATCTGACAGGATTCGTGAAAAACATGGCAGACACTCTGAAGCCTGTGACTGAATTACTGAAGAAGGATCGAGTGTTCAGTTGGGGCCCAGAACAACAGAAAGCATTTGATGCTGTGAAAGAACTGATAGGCAACGCAGGAGCCAGAGCGTTCTATGATCCCAAGCTAGAGACTGTTGTGAGTGCAGACAGTAGCAGCTATGGTCTAGGAGCATGTTTGATGCAGAAGTGTGGACATAGACTGTTTCCCATTGCATTCGCGTCAAGAACATTGAGTGAGGCAGAGAAGCGCTATGCGCAAATTTGAAAAGGAATGCTTAGCGTCAGTGTGGGCCTGTGAGAAATTCGCAAAATATCTGATTGGCCTGGACAAATTTGAACTGCAAACGGACCACAAACCATTGGTCCCACTCATGAAGTCAAAGGACATTGATCAAGCTCCAATTCGCTGTCAGAGGCTGTTAATGAGACTTCTGAGGTTCAACTTTGAAGTTGTGCATGTTCCAGGTAAGAGCATCGTTGTAGCCGACGCTCTCAGCAGACAGCCTGTTGCTCATACTGCAGCAGACGAAGAGATGGAGACCGAATCTTACGTGAAAGCGTACGTTGATTCAGTGACGTCGTCATTTCCTGTGACTGACCAGAGACTGGAGAAGCTGAAGTCAGAGACTGTACATGACATAGAGCTTCAACAGGTGATCAGCTACGTTTGCAACGGGTGGCCAAAGACAGTTTCCACTCAGCTGCAGGCGTATCAGCAAGCACAAGGGGAGCTATCTCTCATAGATGGCTTGCTAGTGCATGGAAGACGGATTGTTGTTCCAGCAAGACAACGTCAGCACATCCTTGAGAAACTGCATGAATCTCATCAAGGAATTCACAAGTGCCAGGAGAGAGCACTACTTTCTGTTTGGTGGCCAGGTCTCCGGCGAGATATCAAAGACTACATAAACAAGTGCAGAGAATGCAGGGAAAACAGGCCAGCGCAACGCAATGAGCCACTTCGTCCTACTGAGCTACCTGAGCGTCCATGGCAGAAACTTGGAGCAGACATTCTCACACATCAAGATAACGACTATCTGGTAGTTGTTGATTATTACTCCAGGTGGCTAGAAATAGTAGTCCGCCTACACAGCAAAACAGCAGAAACTGTCATAGGGAAGTTCCGTGGCGTTTTTCAAAACTCATGGGATTCCAGATGTGGTTGTGTCAGATCACCAACCTTTCCTTTGTCGTCAGTTTCGTGATTTTGCGCGGAAATTCGGCTTCACACGCAACAGCCAGCAGTCCTGCATTCCCTCAAGCCAACGGCGAAGCAGAATCAGCCGTGAAAATCGCCAAGAAAATTCTGAGCCAGCCTGAACCAGACATTGCACTGTTGAATTACAGGGCGACTGCACACTCTAGCACCGGGGCCAGTCCTGCCAGAGTGTTGATGGGAAGAGAGCTGAAAACTAAGGTTCCAGTTCTCCCAGACGTTCTACAACCTAATCCGCTGAGGGACGCAGATGTGCGAGCGGCAGACGAGAAAACCAAGCGTGCATATAACTGAACTATGATCACAAGCATGGTGCAGTCAGTCTCCCAGTGCTGAAAACAGGAGATCCAGTATTGATAAAACTGGACAATGAGAGAAAATGGGAGGCCCAAGGAACTGTTGTCGCAGCAGATCCGGAAAATCGCACTTACCTGGTCAACTCGCCAGCAGGTGTCCTTCGACGCAACCGTAAACACCTGCAGTCGCTGCCAAAGGAATCCAGCGAGGTGTGCCAGCCAGCGGAGGTGTGCCAGCCAGTGGCAGTCCGCCAGCAAGCAACGACGATGGGGGACCAGATCAACATCCCTCAGCAGTGCCAGCACCACCGTCTCCACAACCTTCACCTCCATCCCAGTCAACTAACTATAACACCAGATCCAGCCGTGGTTACATCGCAAGGAAACCGCAACGTTTCCGGGAGGAAGAAGGAAGGATCACGACATAAATTTTTCTTTTTTTTTTAAGCTCTGTGTAGCTAGAGCTTTGCTTTATATTGCCAAGCTCAGTGTAGTTGGAGCTTGTGCAATTGATGGCCTTTTAGGTTTTCTGCAAGCTCGGTGTAGTTGGAGCTTTGCTGCAGTATTTTATTTCAGTTTAAAGTTTAAGGCTCAGTGTAGAGAGAGCCATTTGCATTTGTTTAAGCCAGGTGGAGTTCATTTCATTTCTGTGGAAGAAGTATTTTCAACCTTCAGTTTGTTTAATACGTGTGAATGATTAACTTTACGGTGCTGATCCGGATGAAGCTAAATTATGTTTTGTTTTCTTTTGTGTTTTTCTATCCAGTGCGTATAGAAAAAAAAAAATATATTGGAGTAATAAGAGGTATGAATGTGAGAACTGGGCATGAAAGCGAATGACTGAAGTCTGACTGCGTTATAATACTTATACAGACTGTGTGAGCGAATGAAGTATGCATGCATGATGATTGCTGATCCTTTAGAAAGTTTAAATTGGAGAAAGTTTGAACTGAAATTTTATTTGTTCAGTTTCTGATATACTGTCGGCGTAGAAGATTCACAAACAAAACCGAGACAACGAAATTAACGAGAACTTTATTTCTTTGAAAAAAAAAAAAAAAAAAAAAAAAAAAAAAAAAAAGGGAAAGATGTTCCGGACTGTAATCTATTTATAGATATTACATCACTGGTCATATTTATAATATGTAAATGAGAGAGAACCCGGATGTGAACGTTTTTGGGGCGACGCAGCCATGTTAGAGAAATAGATAGATAGATAGATAGATAGACACGTATACATTTGTACACACATGCATTCATATATACACACACGCATACACAAATACATACATACATACATACATACATACATACATACAAAAACATACAGACAGACAGACATGCATGTAAAACACATACGTACATACACAAGAAAACAATCATACCAGTTACCCTCAACACACACCGTTCAAAACATGTTCAAATTCACAACAAAACTTAAGAAGATTCTGTTCCTGGATCAAAATGTGCCATAAGTTAATTACCTGTAGGTGAACTGGGCATTGCCTCTTCGTCCCATAAGTACGACATGTCGTTTATTTTGTCATTATCTTGTGACCCTCATACAAAACCGAAGAAAGTTGATGTTCCACATTAGTGATAATTTAACACATTCGTATGCATGAAGCAAGTCACATGAAATGAAGCTTTGAGGTGCACACGAATATGATTATGATAATGTTAGACACATTCAATCCTACTCACCCCTACACTTTCCTTTGAAAATGATCCACCTCTCCATCACCCAGCCCCCATCCTCTTACCCCCCTCCCCCACTACCTCCCCCTTCCCCCCCCTTTCCCCTGTTCTCTCTCTTTTTTTTTTTTCTTCCTCCATGTCCTTCGCTTTTTTCGTTCTTTCTTTTTTTTTTTCCTATCTAGCATCACATCAGGTGGAAAGACGTAAAACCGAAGCCAACAGTCACTGAGTCAGTCCCAAAAACATCAGGTAATCTTGGTCTTCTTCGTTCTTCCGTTTCAACAATACATATTAAATTGACGGACTCTCTCTCTCTCTCTCTCTCTCTCTCTCTCTCTCTCTCTCTCTCTCTCTCTCTGTGTGTGTGTGTGTGTGTGTGTGTGTGTGTGTGTGTGTGTGTGTAAGTTTCTGTTGCACGTCTCATTCGGGTGTGACGCGCCCTCTATGCTGCCCACCTGAAAACAATGCCAAGGGAAGTAATCTAGTGACGGAGGGGGGGGGGGGGGTAAGCACAAGGAGCCCCCGTTCAAAGCTCATGTAATGATGATCTCCCTTGGAAAGAAGGCCGTGTCTCAAAATCTGAAGCAGTCATTTAAAATCCGTCCAAACCTTAAAGAGGTTTTACCATGTTCCCGAGGCGGCCATAAAGAAGAAACAGTCTCGTGCCGTTTGCATACAGGCCATTCCTTTTACACCCATTCTTATCTTTGAACAGATGAAGAAGTTCCTTAATGCATTCCACGTCATGTACCATTCACAGTGAAACATTCTTTTTGAGTGTTGGGACGTGTATGATGTGAGACATACACTTCACAGCACACTCCATGAAAACCTTGTTCACGGATGTCCCACCTGATGTGATCTTTGAATTTTTTTTAAAAGAGATTAATATAAGATTTTACGGGGAGAGATTTTTTCTCTTTTTTTTTTCTTTTTTTTTTTTTTTTTTCTTTCTTTCTTTTTTTTCTTTCTTTCTTTCTTTTTTTTTTTTTTTTAGCGAAGTTTCAGGTATGTTTTTAAAAGGTGTATTTTACAGGGTTGTGTGATTTTTTTTTTTCTTAAGACTTGTGAGTTGACCTCAACGTGGTGACAGCCCTGATACGGCCCTCTGCGGTCGTCTGGGCTGTAAGCAACATTATCTTACCTTACCTTAAACAATAAATATGCCAACTCGTGCGTGGATGTGACAGTTACACAGAATATCACCCTGTTTTCTGATTAAATTCACTCCGATCCCCGACAGATAGACAATATAAGGGAGAGAAATCATGTTTGAAGGTAAGCGGGCAGTAGCCTTCGAATATAAGGGAGAGAAATCATGTTTGAAGGTAAGCGGGCAGTAGCCTTCCCTGTGAGAAGTGATTCTGACATGTTAAACCGACTCATCAGCGCATTATCACATGCGAACTATTGCAGCTGTCTGCAGGAAATTATTAGTATAAGGACGTCTTGAGTCCAGGAAGGGTTTTCAATATTATATTGCATATACATGTCATCCGTATGGAGCCTCACAGACTGCCTCGGCAGTTGCTCTATGGAGAACTGAGGCAGGGCCAGAGACCAGAGGCCGCCCAGAAAGCGCTTCAAAGACTGTGTAAAAGACCATCTGAAGCACAGCTACACGCCTGCAAAAGATCTAGAGGTTTGTGCCCAAGACAGAGCAGTATGGCCGAAGTCTAACCAGGAAGGCCCAGGAAGAATTTGAAAGACAACCGCCCCAACCACATGACTACTGCAAGAGAGAAAAACGCAAGGCCTCGGTGTCCTCCCTTCCCACATTAGCCACGTTCAATTGCCCCTACTGCCCACGGGTGTGTGCCTCGAGAATCGGTCTCTCCAGCCACACTCGTGCCCATGGGAGAAGGTCATCTGCACAGTGACATTATCGAAATTGATAGTCTACCACGAAAAACGAAAATTGCATATACACTTTTCTGAGTCACCATTACATGTCTGCATCCAGTGAAGCATGACCGAACATTACTAAACAATATCGAATACTACAGCAACACAGTGCCCAACGAATCGACGCTGAAGAATCACTCCGCACAATCCCCAACAAATCAACGGTGAAGAATCACTTTGCACAATCCCCAACGAATCGACGCTGAAGAATCACTTTGCACAATCCCCAACGAATCGACGCCGAAGAATCACTTTGCACAATCCCCAACGAATCGACGCTGAAGAATCACTTTGCACAATCCCCAACGAATCGACGCTGAAGAATCACTTTGCACAATCCCCAACGAATCGACGCTGAAGAATCACTTTGCACAATCCTCAACGACTCGACGCTGAAGAACCAAACAATGGCCGTCGTCGACATCATATCAATACAAAGAGATAAGTACACACATTAATAATCATAAACCACCCAGAGACAAGCCATGGATTCATAACCCAATTCTTTGACAGGATGTGCAATACTGTGAACATCCATGGAATCCTCTCACACAAGTTAGGCTCACAACGATGTGCAGTACCACAGTACTACACCAAATACCTGGATGTGCAACACTCTCCACCCCCTCACCCCGCTCCTCTCCGCATGCAGGAAGCCAGTACTGGTCTCACTAGGTTCTTGAGGCACCACACCCAGCGTCCTGGCGCACTGGCTCATGGCGGCCTTTAACAGTACGTCTGATAGGCGGTACTTTGACTTTCCTCACCAAAGACACTTTCCTACAACTGTACAAGTCTCTGGTGCGACCAGTATTAGAGTACGGACATTGTGTCTGGCAACCCTACCACAAAACACTGTTCCAGGATGTGGAGGATGTTCAGCGCAGAGCAACTAAACTTGTAGCATCTCTTAAAGATAAACCACACCCTGAGCGTCTCTCTACTCTCAAACTTCCAAGCCTGGAGCACAGAAGAAGAAAAGATGACGTGATAGACTTGTACAAGTTTATCCTTGACATTTACCGGAGTGACAAACCACAGTTTGAATTTTCTCACCAACAGGGACAGCAGAGGACACTCCTTGAAATTATCCAAAGTTCATCACAGACTGAACATCACGGGAAATTACTTTTCTCTTCGACTGCTTGATGTTTGGAATGGTCTTCCTGGCTGTAGTAACAGCGCCTACAGTCAACATCTTCAAATCACGGTTAGACCCTCATTGGCAGGAACTGTCGACAAATACAATCCAGAATGGTTGTAATCGACCTAGATAGTCTCAGTTTGTGACTGTCTTCCTTCCACGCATGCAGAGTTTTTGACCCAGATGTTTACATTAGAACGGTGAGCAGGCGTCATAAGGCCTCACACACCTAAATGTTCAAGTACAACCAGCCCCCTCAGCGCTGCGCATTTGGCCTGCTGATACAGTCGAAGCTCCGAAGCTGTCAACTTGACTTCCTTGCGTGTGTCCCAGCGACAGATTCAGCTGGGAATAAGCTAGGCCTAACAACCATCGTACTGTTACCGAGGTCACATGAGAATGACGCATTCCTATGGATGTCGCAAAAGCGGAGATATGACGCAAAGAACCTGTTATGACACTTCTGTTCTCAGTTGCTGATGTACTCAGTTGCTTCTGTTGTCGGAAACGTTTGCAAGCAACCTGTCCCCAATTATCTGTTCATGTTTCGTTTGTCTGTAGGAGATATGCTTTAGTGCACCGTTTCTTTCTTTTTCTTTCTTTTCTTTTCTTTTTTTTTTTTTTTTTTTTTTTTTTATTATTTAATTAGATTCTCCTATTCAAAGAACTGTATTGGGAGATGGGTGACAATACTGACAAATATGAAGAAAAAAAAAAGTGTGTCATCATTACTACTTTAACTCGCATTGTCTCCTTCCCAACGGCCTCGTTTTCATTCAAACGACCCGGCCTCTTGCGCTGAATTTGACAAGATAAGTGATAGCTCGTTCTTCGTTTTCAGGGTCCTGAATATTTGTTTCATCTTGCCTGAAGAAGACCTAAGAGGTCGAAAAGTGTCGTGTTATCATTCGTCATTTGTTTGCCCCTATGATCCAGCAGATTTACTTCATATATTCCTTTTAAAAATGGTTTTGATTTCAGCCTGCAGTCACCTCAATTTGACACTAACCAATTTCTGAACTTTGGCTTTGTGAGGGTCGGTCTATCTGGGGCCACGTGTTGTTCGGAGCCATTTACACGCAACTAAAACGGCGTGTTCCGACTCCATTTCGTGAAGCGACTTAAGGGAAGCAACTTCACCCCGTTCTCTTGGCGTCTTGTTAGACTGGATGCAGTCCCTTGGTCCCAATTTCGCCCCTACTACCTGTCTGCGTCGGCATTGCATGTCCACTAATCCCCGTCCCATCAAAGAGCCGAAGAGGGAGTCTAAAAACAGACGAGAGAGAGAGAGAGAGAGAGAGAGAGAGAGAGAGAGAGAGAGAGAGAGAGAAATCCTTATTTTGGCGGAATCTACTGCACTATACCACACTCTCAGCAGGACTCAGAGCAAGAGGAGAAGGACATAATTCCTTCATGGTTGAACGCTGAAGATGAAAGTTATGATGGCCCTTGTCTCCTTCCCTTGAAGGCTGAGGAGTGAAGTAATCATGGCCCTGATCGCATGTCCTTTAAGACAGAGGACTGAAGTCATGATGACGTTATCTCATGCCCTTTAAGGTTTAAGACTGAAGAAATGATGATGTTATCTCATGTCCTTTAAGGTTTAAGACTGAAGTAATGATGATGTGATCGCATTTCCTTTAAGGCTTAAGACTGAAGTAATGATGTCCTTTAAAGTTTAAGACTAAAGTAATGATGACGTTATCTCATGTCCTTTAGGCTTAAGACTGAAGTAATGATGGGGTTATCTCATGTCCTTTAAGGTTTCAGACTGAATAATGATGTAGTTATCTCATGTCCTTTAAGGCTTAAGACTGATGTAATGATGACGTTATCTCATGTCCTTAAAAGCTTTAGACTGAAGTAATGATGGCATTGTCTCATTCCCTTTAAGGTTTTAGACAAGTAATGATGACGTTATCTCTTGTCTTTTAAGGCTTACAACTGAAGTAATGATGGCGTTATCTTGCGTCCTTAAAGGTTTTAGACTGAAGTAATGATGACGTTATCTCTTGTTCTTTAAGGCTTACAACTGAAGTAATGATGGCGTTATCTTATGCCCTTTAAGGGTTTAGACTGAAGTAATGACGACGTTATCTCTTGTTCTTTAAGGCTTACAACTGAAGTAATGACGGCGTTATCTTATGCCCAATAAGGTTTTAGACTGAAGTAATGATGACGTTATCTCATGTTCTTTAAGGCTTACAACTGAAAGTAATGATGGCGTTATCTTATGCCCTTTAAGGCTAAAGACTTAAGTCACACGATGGCTTTCATTTCATACATTTTAAGGCCAATGACTGAAATAATGATGGCCAAATTGATCCCATGCCCTTTTAGGCTGAGGGCTGGTGTAATGATGGCCTTAATCTCGTGCCCTGTAAGGGCTGAGGATTCAAGCAAGGATGGCCCTTGTCTCATTCCCTTTAAGGCTGAGAACTGAGCCATGATGGCCTCAATCTCGTGCTCTTTACGACTGAGGACGGAAGAAATGATGGAGCTATCTTATGTCCTTTAAGTCTGAGGACTGGAGGGTCTTTTAGGGCCTGTTTGTAGTCTTCCAGGATGGTACAGAAGATCCACATGGAAACGGCGCCCGCTGCAATGACCTTATGAGTTCTCATTAAAAGAGATTAGAAGGCCGTACCAGAAGATCTGCGATGATGTGCCAGCATTCGTGCAGACATTGGGAGGAACAGAGAAACATGTCTTCATGGTCTTCACTTCCTTAAAGACTGGAGAGGCGCCGAACAGTGAGAGGACAGAGCGACTTTGGGGGGCTAGTTCTTCGCCAGGAACTCAGGGAGGAACAGAGGAACGTATCTTATACGGGAAAATCCCAGGTGTGACCATTTGAGACTATGAATTTCTCTACAACATCCATCCGAGGCGGGAATCGAGGAAGGAATCTTTAAAGAGAGTGTATGAAAAGGGAGGAGAGAGAGGCTCGTATAGGATATTTCGATCATGATTATGGACCAGAAAAAAAAAAAAAAAAAACTCAAACGGGAAGCCTCGTGGTTGTCGGGCTTTACGGAGAGAGACACCAAGAAGAAAAAAAGATACACCAAAGGTGCGGGTAGGACCCAGAAAAGTTCTATCTTCAACTGCTGAACACATTTGTTGTGTAGATTGCCCAGCTGCATCGCTATTAGATTCTTCTGATCTGTTCTATCTTCTTTCCTCCCTTTTAATTTAAATCAAGACTTTTTACAAATTTTCCCATATGATGATTCAGCATTTTTCTTTTTCTTCTACGTTTCAATGTTTGATATGCAATCCGCCGATGTGTTTTCTGTGGTTAAATTTTCCGTCACTGAGCACATAAGCATTTGCTTGTTGTTGCTTCATTTCAGTAATTTGTTTATGTACACATCTGTTCAATTAAAAAAATGTTTAAAAAAAAAAAAAAAAAAAAACTGCTGAACAAACCAGCTGGAAGCAATCCTGCACCCACCCTTGGAAGCCTGCGCTGTGTTCATGTAGGGGGCAGAACGCACGAAGAGACACCACGGGATAACTCTGAGGAGAGAGAAAGTCGTCCTGAAAGAAAGAGTCTTTGGCTGTCTGGTGGTGCTATAGATGCTGGAGTGGTAGTGGCCTTAAATGGAACTGGTAGAGAGGTTCTGGGAGGAGCAAAAAGGGGAAAGAAAGTAAAAATGGGAGAGAGAAAAGTACAGACGGGGAGAAACTTGACTCATTCTGGATTGTTGGTTAGTGGGATAGCGGTGCAACTGACACCAATTTAGCCACTTGCTCCAGCCGTAGTTACAGACAGATTCGCCGCATCATCTGTGAGAGGTGGAGGCTACCGTCTTGAGCTTCGCCGAGGCATCTTCCAAGCTGAGGAGAGCTGCCTGGACCGAGGGGATCTGGAAAGAGAGGAGAGATACAGATGACGGCACTGGGGGCCGCGTCGCAACCACGCATGAAGGAGGAGGAGTTGGGAATAACGAGTGGGCGATCCCTGGCCGAGGCTGATGGAGACCATCTGGATGGAAAACTGGGGGGGGAGGGGAGGGGGGGGGGGGGGGGGGGGGTGTTAACCCTAAAGAGGATGTGGGAGTTAACTTTTGTTTTTGTAATCTCCCGTGCCGCGGTGATGCTGGATACAGTTGTTGAAGTTTCCGAACATGCTGAGAGAGAGAGAGAGAGAGAGAGAGAGAGAGAGAGAGAGAGAGAGAGAGGAGAGAGAGAGACAGACAGAGAGAGACAGATGCGAGAGAGAGAGAGAGAGAGAGAGAGAGAGAGAGAGACAGTGAGCGACAGGAGAGAGAGAGAGAGAGAGAGAGAGAGAGAGAGAGAGAGAGAGAGAGAGACAGACAGACAGAGACAGACAGATAGAGACTGGGAGAGACAATGACAGAGAGAGAGGTCAGACTGATCACTGGGGATAGAAGTGACAGTTCCTTGAGATTAGAGGTAAAGTAGCTCAAGGAACGTATGCATGTGACCGGTGCCTCAGTGCCTCGAGATGACCAAGCGAATTCTCTGGGAAGGTTCTTGGAAGAGTGACCACTGCCAAGACTGGTGCGTGTGGAAGAAGAAAGAACCCAGCTTGAGCTACCTCACCATAGCAGGGAGACTCCCGTTTCGCTGGATGATTTTTTTTTTTTAAACGATTTAAAATGAGGACCCGACCCAACTCCTGGAGGTGGTCCTTGAGAAAGACGCTGAAAGAGGTGAGGATTGGGTGAAGCGTTTAGGTTCAAACAGGAAGCCGTTGTGGGCAGGGGACGGGGGGGTATGGAGGAACAGGTGGAGGGATCGAGGGGGGGGGGGGGGGGGGGGGGGGAGGAGGATAATCAGCCCTAGCAGAGGAAGCTGGCTGTTTTCCACAAGATGTCAGTGCTGAACAGCATGGGAACAGATGTGACTGAGGAATCCTAAAAACATTGTCCACTATAACCTGTGGGCAGGAGACAAGTGTGTGTATATGTGTGTGGTTGGGGGTAGGTATGGCATAGGGGGATGGGCTGTTCTTCGGAAGCGAGTATCTATGAAAGACTTCTCACACGGTACAAGGACATAGTGAAGGTTCACTTCAAGCGCTGCGACATAAATGTAGGCAACAGCCTACATGCCACAGATCCTGCTGAACAAACCCATGGGTTCAGGGAACAAAGATTTTTCATTGAAAATGAACAAAGTGACTGCCACTGAGGCACAGTGGTACAGGAGAAACCAGGGTGCCATTGTGGTGAATGCCTTTCCCCGCCAACGCCTGTGGCCAACTGTGTGCCGCAAAGGCAGTGCCTTCCTTCGTACCTGAGAACTCTGTCTGGCACATGTCCTGCCTTCCAACTTGTTGGTAAAACAAACATGAGAGTCCATCATTACATATATTGCTGTAAGAACAAATTCCATGCATACACACACACACACACACACACACCATGTCCATTCCATTACACACTTTGAGATGGGGGGGGGGGGAGCAAGAGAGAGAGAGAGAAAGAAAGAGAGAGAGAGATACAGACAGAAAGAGAGACAGACAGACACACAGACAGAAAAAGGCAGAGACAGGAGTGATAAAGAGAAAGACATAAAAACACTCAACATTAAAAAGAAATGGGAATCTGAAAACTGACAAAACTGTTTTTTTATTTTCTCATCATCCGTCAGTGTGAAAAAAAAAATCATTATCTGAAACTCAGCAATCATCACCAGAAAACAATACACTGCCATTACAAAGAACAAAAGGCATGCGATTAAAATTGGGGAAAAAAAAAAAGAAAGAAAGAAAATGAATTACACAACGGTACAATCAATATTAATGTGAGAGTATGAAAACAAAGCAAAATACAAACCACAAATAAAGTAAAGGAAAATAAAAATCTATGATGACGGGGGGGGGGGGGGGGGGGAGAGACTGTCTGATTTCTGTGTGAAATCTTAATTACAAAACAAAAGAAGAAGAAGGAAACAAACTCAACTATGATGATGTGAAAGTGAAACTCAAATCAACAAATGAAACTAATAATAAACAAAAATGTTACTACAATAAATAAAAAAAAAAAAAAAAAAAAAAGAAGAAGGAAAAAGTGTACCATGAAATCAAGGCTGGACAAAACTGATAAAAACCAAAAGGGCCCTTTCTGACATTTTTGGTGGAGAGCGACAGAGGAGACAAAAAAGGAATTCCTGCCAGTATCACACATGGGCTGAGGTGAAAGTTCCTCCTCCCTGCCCCCCTCCTCCCCTCCATCACATGACCTTGACATTCTGAAGTGCACAGTCAAGACGCACACATATTGGGGGAAAGAGATGGAGGGGGGGAGGGGGAGGGGGGGGGGGGGAGTTGAGGGGGCAATGGAGGATGGGGAGAAGGATAGAAGAAGTGGGTCCAAAACCACCACCATACCCCCCACTCCCACATCCCATTCTCAAAATTTCTTTTAATTAATCTGAAGCACCTCAACCATCGTATTCTTAATGGTCGAGGGCCGACGCAATGTAGACAAACGCAGCACAATACACTCACTCTCTCTCTCTCTCTGCCTGAGAAACAAGCTCAATTGGAACATGTTCCGTACCCTCAAACCTCCACACACACCCTAATTACTCCTCCCGCTCCAACGTTTTTGGCTTACTGACTTCAATTGTTACTCCCCCTCCCATGCCCTGAATGTCAATATTCCCAAATCGTTTGCACCCACCCCCCTCCCCCTCCTTTATTTCCATTTTTATTCTTAAACCACTATTTCCCTCTATAAGAAAGATGGAACTCTTTCTGATCGAAAACGTCCACTCTCGTTCTACAGACACTTCATTCACGGACTTGCTATCCCTTTTAAAAAAAAAAAAAAAAAAAAAAAAATAGTGAAAACATCATTCCCAGCTGGCCCTGACTAACATCATGCCGTAAAACTGTAAAGTCTTTATCCCCCCCCCCCCCCCCCCCCCCCCCCCCCCCCCCCCCCCCCACCTTGAGAACAGGTGTGGGTGTGGATGGTGAGACAAGGTCGTGGCGGGAGGGGAGGGGAGGGGAGGGGAAACATGGGGCATGTCCTGTCCAGTTGTTAGAAGATTTTTCCTTTAGAACTAAAAGTTCAGATCAGGTGATCCTCTTACTGTCTCTTCTATGAAGAAGAGAACAGGAAGGGGGGAGAAGCAAGAGAGACAGGCAGACAGACAGACAAAGACTAGACGCACAGACATTCCTTCTTCTCCGCTCCACCAATCTCCTGATCCCGTCCAAAAAGAAAAAAAAACAAAAAACCATACACATGCATACACACATAAATATACATGGAATCGAATCAATTTTTCAAACTGTTAGTAAAAATAAAGTTATGATGATATGTCTTCCATAGTGTTTCACACTATCATTTAAAATTCATGATATGTTTTTTTGCCTTCATTTTTTTTCCCTTCAGGTTTTCAACAATTATCGTAACGTCACACCTCTGCAAGGTGTCATTTTCAACACACCAGCTGGTGCTCCAGAGGTCAAGGCCACAAAACATCCAACTGGATACAATCGACAAGTTCAACATCATCAATACAGGATGGCAATGACCCATGGGAATGGCTGGTCATTTTTGGTCCGGAAGTAAGGGACTTCACACATTTCAACCAGTGAAAGAATCATGGACTAAGTGATCCAACTAGTTTTGTAGACTAATAACAAATATGTCCTGGATATGTTCTGAGCTTAAAAAGGATATGTTCAGATTTCCTTATACATGCATGTTGTCAAAAACAAAAGCAAGATCACAAACTGACAATACATATATGTATATGTATATATATATTTTTCTTTTGTCAAGAATGTGTCATTCAGTCACGTCTTCGAGCTATTTACTTACTGTACACAAAACATGAAAATCCTTGTCATAAGTACGTAAGTATATTAAAAAAAAAAACAATATTGAGCACACAGAAGTATGACCAAAAAAAAAAAAAAAAAAATGAACTAGGCAGATTCATAGCCTCTGAGGCTATGTATAGAGTATATAGAGTATATATATATATATATATATCTATATATATATATATATATATATATATATATATATATATATGTGTGTGTGTGTGTGTGTGTGTGTGTGTGTGTGTGTGTGTGGGTGTGTATGTATAAATAAGAGAATGTCTGTAACCAACATTTTACTGTGACTGTGATCGCTGAAAACTCCTCTACTGTACACATGTAGTGGTGCTTGCTTTCTAACAGGGAAATTTACTAAGCATTGTCAGAGCTGCCAAGGGGGTAAAGCAGAAAGGAAGGGCTCCAGTTGGCTTTTTCTTCCAGGAGTCACCTGACCCCCACAACAGAGTTCTAAAGCTTCATCACTGAGCACCTGAGAGTTTGATTTACATTTTAACTGTGCATCAAGCGTCACCTTTTCAGCCTGTGGTCATCCAGCACACTGTCTGGTCCACACATTGTTTTAAGCATGTTGTACACAAGATGGATTGTGCACAGGGCTGTCTGTGTTTGACTGTGTTGGGAATAAAAAGGCATCTCTTTCAATTTTACGAGAACTGACATAAACTTGTCAACATCAGAGGGGGGGGGGGGGAGGGTAGTTGATTTGCTTTGCAGATTAAAAATTTCTTGGCAGTTTAAAAAAAAGAAAATCAAATTACCGAGTTTGGTTGTATTCATCATCATCACAATCATGGACATTGACTCTCTCAAGAATTCTGGGTACAAATAAGATGGAGAAATAGTTCAAAGGTTTGAGAGAGAGAGCCCTAAAATCAAATCTGAATCAAAACCAAGGTAAAACAAAGGCTAATCGGTTAGCACTTCATGAATAAAACATGTCATATCTTACAACTGACTACATAAAATTCTGTGACAAATACCACAAACTTGGTAAATAAAAAAAAAAAAAAAAAGTCATAATATATTCACAAGCGTGTTGTAACAGAACAGGTTTCAAAATTTACATGTTACAACTGTACATTCTTGCGCAATACAATTCGAACCATTTGTTGGCTCCTAATTACATTCAGATCTTTGGTTTGTTATTTATTTAATAAAGAGATAAAATCTATGATGGTACAGATTACATACATATATATATATATATATAGCGATATGGCAAGTGAATGAATACATCATCACAACTAACAAGCCGTGGTGAAAAATACAAATAAACAAAAATGATGAATAGAAAGGACATACTTAATTTCATTAGTAAAGCAAAGCAACAAAAAAAAAAAAAAAAAAAAAAAAAAAAGGGAAGGGGGGGGGGGGGGGGGGGGGGAGTTGGAAGGGAGAATGCAGATGAACACAAAAGCACACTGACAAGGGGAAACCTAAAAACCATAAAAGAAAAATATACAATGGTAACAACATACACATGCTGAAACGAAGCAGAAAGAAAAATATACAATGATAACAACATACACATGCTGAAACGAAGCAGAAAGAAAAATATACAATGATAACAACATACACATGCTGAAACGAAGCAGAAAGAAAATATACAATGATAACAACATACATATGCTGAAACGAAGCAGAAAGAAAAAAAAAGTAGGAAAAGCATGCAGAGAACAAGATCAGAACAGCTCACACCAGCCCTGGAAAGGCCTGGCTGGTCCGCCCACACTATCATCTGACAGACCAGAGTTAGCCCAACACATGCAGCTTGCAGTCTGCGTGGAATGAAATTCATTATTATTTTGGTAGGGAAGAAGGAATGAAATGCTGAATCACATGCCTCTACACAGACTGTGTAGAACAAAACACTGTCAAGAGTAACCTTGGGTTGTGTGCGCGTGTGCACACACACACACACACACACACACACACACACACACACACACACACACTCTCTCACACACACACACACACTCACACACACAGAGGCACATACACATTTTAGGTAGAAAGTGGAGACATAGGTTAGAGTGGAGATGAGGTGCAGCTTATTATTCGATCTTTATTCATGAGCACAAACACACACACACACACACACACACACACACACACACACACACACACTCTCCCCCCCCCCCCTCCCCACACACACATACATGCCAGCACTGTTGGCTGACAGACCAGTTTTGTCAACACAGATGCAAGTGAACAGACAGAAACTTCTCTTGAGCCTGGGACAAACATCACACTTTCCTGTGCAACTGTGACCCTGTTTAAACATGCACGTGGCCGCATGAATGCTCAACAGGAATGTGTTTTTTTCTTTCCGAACTGACAAAAATCATAAACAATACTACAACTACATTCTGCCTGAAATACTACTAAACTCTACAGCCTGCCTCTTAAATGAAATAAATGCAGTGACACCATTCACAATAAATGTTAAATACAAAAAAAAAAAAACTGGGAAAATGTAAACCTACATGGCCCCGTTCTTAATTGTACAAACCATTGATTCTTTTATGATGAACGGCTGTTTCTGTCTTTCAAATGAAGCCCACAATCTAATTCGCCGAGTTCCAAACAACAGACTGACTGAGATACATTACTCAGCCTATTGAATTTGGAACCGTTTTAAACAGAATATGAAATCGCTTTCAACCATCTTTTTATCCAAAACTTCAAAGACCTAAGAGGTTGAAAAGCTTTGTATTTTGTCTTAAAATTTGTTTGTCCATGTTAACTGGCAGATTTACTTAAAATTCCTTTTAAATTTGGATTTCAATGCTCATCTTTTAGCAAGCGTGAGAAGTTACATGATTGCTGGTTCTTTATTTTCAATGTCCTTGCCTGAAGAAGACTTATGGGGTTGACACACATTGTGTTTTGTTTTGTTATTTGTTTGTTCATGTTAACTGGCGGATTTACTTTATGTTCTTGTAAAAAATTCCTAACTGGAGTTTGTGTGATCTTTTCTGAAGGGAGGGAACGCAACTTGTAATTCTGCAAGCTGGCGTTTGACTGAGATACATCACTCGCCCTACCAAATTTGGAGCCGTTTTAAATAGAATATGAAATCACTTTCAGCAGCCTCTTCATCCTAAATTTCAAACATTTATTTCCAAAACATTGTAAACTTTAAAATTTCTGGTATATTTTATGAAAAGTTTATTTACAAATTGAGAAATGGAAATTTTTATGACCCTACCACAAGCTGACTTCCATCGTCTGAAAGTCGTCATGAACAATTTTCCATTATATGAGAGCTTTCATATTCTTAGTCCCTTTATGTGAACTTAAACAATTCCCAGAAACACAATGAGCAGTCTGGTTTTCTCCGTGAACCTTTACTAAGCAATGTTTGTGACCTTCACCAATGTTGAATCACAGAACCGAAAGACAGGGCAACAGAGAACATGACAAGATTTCTGAGACTGTGAAAAAAAGAACTAGAACTAGATAAGTGATCTAAAAGTTCATTCCATTCAGAATGCTCTTCACAACTATACCGTGCAGAATTCAGGCTAGTTTGGAAATTAAAAAAATCATCAAGAAACCGAAAAACAAGAAATGTTCATATGCATCTGAAATAATGCTTTGCTATCTTAGACAAGGCTTAGTTTAAAAAGGCAGTTTCTCTACAACAAAACAGTTCCTTTTTTCTTGAAAAAAAAATAAAAAATTAAAAAAAAGAACACCTCTGAAGCGAAAACAAAATTGACAGTGATAATTTCTATGGAAGCAGAAACAGAAAAAGAACTGACAGCTAACTGTAAGCTGACAGTGACTGACTGGGTGCATGTTGATCAGGGGGGAAAAGAACAACAAACACACAAACAAACAAACAAACCAATAAACTGAAGAACTCGGATATCCAGAAACATCCTACAAAAACTGCAACGTGTACATTCTGCAATGATTATACTCTGAAAGCAAAATAATAAGCAGGATACTTTGTGCAATTATTTTTTTCTAAAAAATGTATCTGACCCATCTGAATAGAATCATATGTATCATGTATATAATATAATGTGCTGCCCAAGATGCCAGTCTATGTCATATAACCATACACATGTTTTTGTGCTTTGATGCTTATACTACACAAACAGATTAACACATGCAGACAAATAACGCACAGAGCTAACGCAAACTGTCCTGTGTACTTGGGCCTGACATGAGGCCCTTGGAAACATGGAACTATTTTGATTGTTAAATAAATGTCAATCACAACATCTTCAGACCACACAGTGTAAGCTGATGAGGAATAGCATCAAATGAATCGACCCAGTCTGTATAACACAGAAGAATATACACCCCATAATTGATTCTAGAACAGATATACACCACATGGGAAAAAGAAAAAAGAATTTGAAAAAGAGCGATCCATATACACACACACACACACACACACACACACACACACACGCACGCACGCACGCACACACACTCACACCACAGGCACAGGCACACACACTTTATCCTTCAATAAATGTGAAAACAAAAAACAGCACATGACAACATAAACAGAGTAAGGTTATGTCAAGACGATACAAAGAAAGACGCAATATTTCACATGTACATGACACAGAAAAAAAGTTAGCTTTCTCTAAAGCCCTAGACCAAATTGAGAAAACAATAGAAAACACAAAAAGAACAGAAAAGTCACATTACAAACCATAAACACAGCTTCTGTATAAGCAAAACGTGATATTACAAAACATGAAGCAAAAGAGCAGGCAAAATGCTAAAGCTAAAAGGACCAAAATATGACTTTACAAAATGTAAAGCTTGAGAGAGAGAGAGAGAGAGAGAGAGAGAGACACAGAGAGAGAGAGAGAGAGAGAGAGAGAGAGAGAGAGAGGTTTCTCAACAAAATCTGCAGCAAAGAAAGAAAAAAGCTGAAAACAAGGAAAACATAAAAAGTGTTAGAGCGCAACATGACAGTAAAGCAGAACAAATCAGCATAACAGAATATAATCTAAAGCTAAAACAAACGTGAAATTATGATACCGTACAGGGAAGTGAAACGACTGAATGTAAAGCTTAGAAAAAACAAGTGCCTTAATGATAGAGCCCAGGAAAGCGACAATACGCATTTACCGAATATAAAGCTAGAGAAAAATGTGTCATTACATAAGAGCACAGGAAAGTGACATTACACATTATACAGCATGGAATATACAGCTCAGGATATACAGCACCCTCTGGCACTTCTGATGTCACAGAAATTACATCTCATGATTATTCATGTTGTCTATGTACACAAGTTTCTCTCTGTTAAAGCACGACTCTATACAAAAAAGCAGTTTAACCTACAGCGATAAGCATATTTGATCAGTAAATGTATGCATATGTGTAAAACCACATAATAAACTTTTACACAAGTGTATTTTGTACCACTCACACACACTTACCTAACTACACACACAAACACACATCCACACTGCACGCCCACAACCCGTCCAAGCCAATGCACATACACACACCTGCAGGCGTACAAATGTACACAGCAAAGCTTTCCTCAATTCTGCTTTCACATACATGCACCTTGTTTCGCCCTAAGTCCGTCATCCCAATCATCCATGGTCACGTGGGACTATTTTTCCTTTCCAACCGATCCACAGGCCAGCGATACCTTTCACGGAGAACAGACGCTACAAATTCTTACCAGTCTGGTGAGTAACAGCGCTTCATACCCCACCCTCACAGCAAGTATCCCCAGAAACTGCAAGAGATTGCTAGATCTTGGGGCTCTCTAGTAGGCCAGAAAAAAAGGCCCACAGGTGTAACACCCTCTAACTGGTAAATGAAACACAAGAAGGCCAAGCCTCCAATGGCTGGAAGAAGCATCCATTATTTTTCTCGACTTTATCCAGCTTTCAAAGTTCTTTGCTCAGCTTGCTTCTGGTTTCCCTCGCTGCAAGCAAACACCAGCCACATGCCAGTTCTCACACCCTTTAAACTTGCCTCACTTCTCACACCTCTGTCTTGTGTTCCATACCAGAAAATTCACAGCAGGAAACGTGCACACATACGAGGTTAAACCGGCAAAACTCACCTTTAAGGAAAAAACCTTTTTAGTATCTCTACCTACGTTCCAATGGATAAATCACACTTTGTTACCTACAGCAATGACTTTACCGCTTTCCAGTCTATGCTCCTGTCTCACAGCCCTAAAAGCAGCAGACAGCTGGCGCAGTGTTCCATCACCGCGGTGTCCCCAGGACCAATGAGACTGAACCACTGATCAGATTCTGAGCCGCTGCACTGTTCCAATGATGCCGTCAAACAAAGACCAGGTTTTATTCCCCCCCCCCCAAAAAGTGTCAGTTCTGAGCTACAGGCAAGAACCCTGTATCAGTATGGGTGATCCATTTCCAGTCACCCAGCACACGTCTGATGACACGATGACAATGGCGTAACTACCCACCAAAGGATGACCAGGACACTTCTCCAAGCTCAAGCCAACACATCAAAAGCATCTCAACATTATTGTCACGCAATGACATGGAAGCTCAAAAAACATACTGTTAATATACTGCAATGTGTAGACAATCCAGTGTTACTAGTTCACATAGTCTGTAACATCAATCACAAATTAATTATGGCAAGACTTCTTCTTGTCATCTTTTTTTTTTTTTTAATGCTTTATGATGACCATGTGAACGGGCTACAAAGATGGACTGACCATCACCTCTATGAGAATTTGGGGAGAGACAGCCCACTCAATCAACATGCAATCTGATATGTTCCTGAAGCGGGGAATACTTTTTTTTTTTACAGCAAACTCACTTTGCTGACACAGTAACATCATTTTGGTTTTTTTTTAAACCTTTGTTTGCAAAGAATCTCTACGGTTTCGTAGTAATGTAAAATTTTCAGGCTAGAAAATCAGGAAAACATTTCTTATGTATACAACAGAAGAAACAAGTGCATTTCCTGGACTTGATCTGGAGAAATTAATTCCAGGGATGATGACTTTGTATAAAATAAACCCAAGACAGCTCAGTGACAACAACGTCAATGTTAGTGAAACAGGCATTACATCTGAGAACACGTATCTTGCTAACACACTGTTCCCAAAGTGAAGGGAGGCTCAGGACCCTTTTTTCCTTGTTTCTTAGTATGTGCAGATTCATATCAGGAGAGCTACTGATGCAGGCTTTTAAGCTTTGACTGGCGCTATCATCAACATGAACAGAATCAATTTACTGTGAAGCAACATAATGTAAAATTGAATGACTTAATCATTGTTTCTTAATGCATGATGAGCTGCCGGTGCAATGGCTTAAAAAAAAAACAAAAACAAAAAAAAAAAAAACCACCACCACCAACAACAACAAGAACACAAATCATGCAATAAAATCTGTCTAGCACTTGCGATAATGTTCAATACACAACCTTACAGAGCATGAAAAGAAAAAGCCAAGGACACAGTGGCTGACGTGGGATGGAACAAAGAACTGAAAGCTGCAACCTGCAACATCCGCTCACTGCTTAAACTGTCCAAAGAGTACTCGCATAACACATCTGATTCCACAAAGGACACCCACCCTGCAAACACCGTGAACCAATCATCGGCGTTTCTAGCTTCCCTGGCAAATTTTCAGATAGAATTACCTACCCTGATTCAGATAGAATCACCCGCTGTGATTCAACTTAACACTAATGATTAGTCCCACCCCTCTCACAGGTACAAATGACCTGTCAGCAGCGTTTAGTTATCGTGGTATGTACACACTTGTAATTACCTAATTTCGGTGATTTTGCTACACGTGTCCTACATAAGTTATAAAACATACACACTTGTAATTACCTATCTCAGGTGATTTTGCTACACGTGTCCTACATGAATTATAAAACATACACACTTGTAATTACCTATCTCAGGTGGTTTTGCTTCACGTGTCCTTAATGACTTGTAAGGTTGTCATTTTTCTGTCCTGAACAAATCCCAGTATTCCACTCTGATTAAGCATTTCAAAGGAACTAAGCCAGCTCCAGAAGATATCAAAACTGCATGCTTTGGGGCTGAAGGGTTTCTCATTCCAGAATCTCTCCAATGGTCAGAGAACTTGGGGCAAAAACGCCCACACTTCATACCTACAATTCTGTTATATTTTCAAACAGTACTTTTGTTTTGTTTTGCTTTTCATGCACAGGCCACATTAAAAAAAAAAAAAAAAAAAAAAAACCCTAAGAGAACAGGTGGGGAAGAATTTGATAAACTTCCAAGTTTTCTCTTCCCCAATCGCAAAGCGTGCGCAAATGCACACATGTGCATACACACACACACACACACATACACGCACTACATGCATACACACTCACATACATGCACAACATCTATTGAGCACCATCACATAAAAAGATGTTCATGTCTATACAATAAACTACGGCAATCTGCAGTCACACAAATTCATAGTTTGCTCGATTTGTAAAAACAAACAAAAAAAAACAAGGCTAAACTGCAGTTTTTGACAGACCATACCTGTCATATGTCACAGCCAACCAACCAACAAAAGAAAACAATTTAAAAATCTGCTAAAATGTTTTCTAGTTCTGACAACTTTTTTTTTTCTTTTCCTCTTTTTTTTTCAAATATTTGACTGCGATATTTTAATTCTTAGTATCAACAGTCAGAAACAAGGACATATAAAACAGACAGGCATTGTCAGAAAAATCAAAACTATCACAAACATCATGGAATAAGCACTTGGTTAAAGTGGTCTTTAAAGCTGTACAAGATGAACTGTGTGCACCACTCCCCTACCACTCTGCGCATTATCCCTGCAATGGAACAACTGGCAACAACACTTCCCAGAGGACACAGACAAAGCAGGCAGGCCAACACTAAGAGCTTCTCTTTGGGGCAGTCAAAGACACTGTGAAATCTCCCGCTCAGTGCCAACTTCGACCTTCAATGCAGGTCTCTGCGCAGCAAACACAACCCACCGCTTTCCACGGCAGAGACAAAGACAGGAATAGGAAGATGGAAAAAAAAGGCCATTTAGGAGACTGCAGGCCTCTGCCAAGGTTGAAAGGATCCCGGATCCGGCCTTTGATCCAGATCTGCATTTCATGGGGGGTTTCTTGGGCCTGTACCATGTATCCACCAAGTTTCCTTAACTTACACTTGGCAATGTAGATTCTGCATGATCTTTCTCAGCAGACCCCTGGCCTGCCCTTCGACCCCAATCAGAACTACAGATCCACACTAAGATTTAGTGGGTTCGCCTTTGAGACACATTCCATCTTCCACCATCTTCTTTTTCCCCAATTAGTTCTGTAATTCTGACCTTGTCTGGCTGACGGACAAACAAATAAGCAAAGGGTCTGTTTGAAAATATTACCCCTTGGCAGAGACAGAACAGAAAGAGAAATGAAAGACAGAAGAGTTACAGCGTCATACCGGAAGAAACATCATCAAGGTACTCTATACATCGATCAGCTCATTCCATCACCATCCCTTAACAATTTTGGCAGGGTGTGATTTGGTTGTGTAATGGCCCCCTCCCCTCCTCCCCTAACACCCTTCCTGTTGTAATCTGTTGTGATCAAGTTTAAAGATTCAATGACAATGACCTGTAGATTTCAGATCTGTCACTGAATGCAACAGAGAGAATCTGATTGCGTTTGCCCGCTTCTTTCTCACCTGCGCCTCTGAAAATGGCTGCTGGAGCAGTTTTTCATCAAATATTTTCAGAAAATTGGGGTGTTTTGGAGACTACTTTGCCCTCCGTTTCCTATGAAAGCTGTCAACTTCTTTACAGAAATTTTGCCAATCTGCAGGAGCAAAATTAACTGCCAGAGTATGACAGTTTTCAAACTTTAAACCACTTTGCTCATCATTTCCCATGAAAACTGTCAACTTCTTTACCAGAAATTTTGCATTTCTGCAGGAACAAAATTAACTGTAAGAGTGTGACACTTTTCAAACTTTAATGTGGCACTGGGTGTAGAACAGGAAGTACTTTTTTGTTCCTCAGCTTCTAATTAATATCTATCACTGGAATTTGGCACAAAGAGTGAATTTATATCATGAAATGTGGTGCAAAGAGAGAGTTTGTCAAGGTATGCCACACACTAAGTTTCAACTGGCATATCCTATCCTTGCATTTGTCATGATGTAAAACTGAGACCAGACGGAACAAAAACAAAACAAAGCAACTTTGGGCATCAATGTAAATAACAACATACTATTTTCATCAGGTGTGGTTAAGGTGCTGAGCAGTATTCAGTGTATTCGTGATCAATCGTTATGAATGAGGTGCCAAAGCTGCTGTCTCTGTAAAGCCAAACATCATGAACAATGTGTCAAGGTTCAACATGGCTGGAAAAAGGTGTCAACGGTTAATATGGGTGAAACTGCAATTTTTGATGGATGATTCTGAAAACATTAATGGTTACAATGATAAATGTTTGGCCTTCATTACTGAGAATAGGTAGCCGCCTTTCTTCAAATGTGCACAATACACATCCAAAGCGTCTGGGTGCAAAGGTCTGCTCCTTTCTGGCTCATCACGGGGTTTGTGTCCCCTCACACTACCAGCCTGGGAGCAGTGAATTGCCCCCTGGCTCACTGGTCCGACGTAAACAGTTCCACACACTTTTGGCACTGAACACGGCAGAAAGATCAAGGATCCTCCTCAAGACTCGACTGGCACCAGCCTCACCAAGACTCTGCTAGACCTCGCTAGAACTCACATGCAGGCATGAGCTTGTAGGCCATGCACGTGTCACTATCTCGCTGTACGCCACTAGCGTGGTCAGTTTTTCAAAGGAAGCACAGCGTCTTATTCCCTGCAATTATTCCATCCCCTCAACCCTGCAAGACTAATCACCTGATAGTAAATCAATCAGCTCAGAGGGACGTCACCTGATAGTAAATCAATCAGCTCAGAGGGATGTTACCCGACACGCTAAGCACTGGTGGGTGGTGCTCTGCACAGACCAGTTCTCAACACACAAGACTTGTGGGACCATGCTTGAGGGAACACCAGGGCTGGGATTCACCGTGAGCTGCAACAACTTTGCAAGAGCAGCTAGTGACACTTTTCAGAGCTGGCAACTCCCATTCAGCAATGACGCTGGTATATACTGATGTGCAATACTAATCCCAGTAGGTTTCTGAACAACTGTAGTAATATACAGCAGGTAAAACATCACACGCATACTCTTGCATACACACACACCTACACACAAACAAATAGGCGAACTTTGTATCAAACATGCATCTTGCTGATCATCAAAGCTGTCATGCATGGACTCCTGCCAGCCAGGATTTTGGAACATAACACCAAGAGCTGCATCATGAAGTTTAAACTGTATGGTCAAAATGATAGGTCTTACTCTAAAATCCTTATTTCTGTGGTCTTTTGTAGAATGACATAAGTTCTGCGGCCAGCAAAATTCAGTCGTAAGTGTGGAAAATGACAGATCCCACTCTGAAATTTTATTTCCGTCGTCATTTACAGAAGTACATTATTCTGCAGCCAGAAAAATTCAGTGTAATTCAACTAATGTATGAAAAATGAACGGTCCTACTCTAAAACTGTTATTTCCATGGTGATTGTAAAAAGTAAATAGTTCTGCAGCCAGCATCAATTTAAGTAGTCAGCTGTGGACAATTAACAGTAGTCAGCAATTCTGCACCATGGCCATATCCATCATCTGCTCTTGCCAAGTGGTCAGGTTCTAACGCAGCAAGCCACCAGCTCAAGTGAATCCTTCTCAGGCCCTGTGCCCCTCCAGCCCCCTCCCTGAACTGGTGAACTGCGGTGCAGCATGAGGGAACCCTGTGAGCACACTGCCATTGTATTCTGCCACACATGACGCTACATGATGATAGGCAGGCGAACAGAGCTGAGTGTTAACCCATACCTACACACCACTCCACCCAGCCTCTGCTCAGTGTGGAACCATCTTAAGAATATACATCACTAAAAGAAAAAGATCGAACAACTAAAGGAGTCACTGCCTTCTTTGTCTTTTACCTTTTGTATTAAAAATCAAATGAAGATTAAAACGTAAACACAAAGTCGGGATGCAGGAGATACACTATTTTCATGGAATGCGAGTCGTAAAAACATCTGACTGAAATGGTTAGTTACTATCCATTTCTAACTTTTACTACATACAATTAAATTAATCTAAGCCTTGTATTCTTTACACTTCACACACCAAACATTTTCTGAATATTACCATTTTTGTTATTCTGGTGTTCATTCCTTCTTATGAGAGGAACATCACTTTGCTGGCCCCAAGTCTTTCCCAACAACAACAACAAAAAATTGTGCTTCAACGAGCATATCAACTTTGTCAACTCCACTTTTTTCTTGCTGAAGAAGATAGAATAAAAATCCCCTTGAAAAAAGGCTGAAAAAAACATCTACCACTGCAACCTATGTTTCCAAGAGTATTTCTAAACAATCTTTTACACAAGCCAAATCTTCCAGAAGTTGACACACCCAGCCCACCCATTCACAGCACGCTCTGTCCGCCCATCAGAAAAAGACGACGAGTGGCATGTTCCACAGACCCATCAGACTTGAGGCATGCTGACGTCGAGTAGTAGTCTGTGTGGGAATCGTCGATAGCCAGAGGGCGCCGGCTGCGAGGCTTGTTGTCAAACTGAAGCTCGGCGTAGGCCAGTCCGTCTTCATTCTTGAAGGGAGGCGGCTGGAAAAACAAAGGTGTTGTGTTCATTAAGACCCCAGTCATTCACAAAATCGCCGCAGCAGACTGGCACCTCTCTAGTCTACACCTCTCGGGAAACAGGTTTACTGTGAAGTCACCCCTTGAAAACACCATTTTAGCCTTTTTCAAACACAAAAGTCATACCTCCTATGATAAAAACAGCCGTATCAGAGACGTGTGTAATGGAGTAAGGTTCACTAAATATCTGCACAATGTCTCACACACAAACACACAACATTATTTTTTGTTCCTTGAAAGCCTCGATTAGAATGCCATGACTTTTCACAACTTACAACATATTCTGTGACTTTTGCAGTTTTGGAAAAATTGCTTTGCTGAATTCCATTTGGAAAAATATTTGGCTAAATTCCATTTGGAAAATTATTTTGCTGAATTCCATTTGGAAAAGTATTTAGCTAAATTCCATTTGGAAAAATATTTTGCTGAATTAAAAAAAAAAATTTTTTGCTAAATTCCATTTGGAAAAAATATTTTGCTGAATTACAAATACTTTGCTAAATTCCATGTGGAAAAAAAAAATATTTTGCTAAATTCTATTTGGAAAAACATTTTGCAAAATTCTGTTAACTTTCCATGATTTCCAAGACCTGCATGAACCCCTGAATGCATCCCACACCAAGGGGAGGAAAATTTCCTCTTGAGCTCACACACCCAGGTTACCAGACTTGCCGAGGATCAAAAGCTGAGCGCAACAGCAAGAACTTGTTCAAGAGACACACTCAGACCACACCCAATTTGGGTAAAGGCAGGTATGCTATATTCTTTGTTCAAGTCAAGGACATGTGTTTGGCTGGGTGGTACTGCACCACATCAGCAATCTAACATGCAGCAGAACCATGGTGGCTTTCCACTTGACAAAACTGCCATTTCTATGGTCCATCTTAATGCACTGTTGTTCTGTGGTGTGGGTATGGTGTTTAGAGTTCTGTTTTCCCCACTACCCTGAGACGGTTATCTATGTTGGCGATTACCATCTTTGGCGAGTGTCGATGCTAAGGATGAGTGTCATTATGGACAAATAAATGAATGACTGAATGACTAAATAAATAAGTGAATAAATACATAAACTTCATACAATCAAGCCCGACACTAAGAGAGATGAGGGAGAAAAGACGAAAAGGGGACAGAGAGAGACAGACAGACAGACAGAGTGACAGACAGACAGGTAGACAAAAAACATGAGAGACAGAGTGACAGAGAGTAAGAGAGAAGCAAAAAGAGAAAGAGAGACAGACAGACAGAGACAGAGACTGCGAGAGAGAGACAGAGACAAGACAGACAGAGAAAGACAATGAGGCAAACACAGAGACAGCAACAGAGAGACAAAAGAGAGAGAGAGACAGAATAAGATGGAACGGCCCGAAAAAGAGATACAAACATCAAGGTAAAAAAACCAACAATACAAAGAGAGGAAGCCAGCACACAACATAGAAACAAGACAGGTGAATAAATACACAGAAAACCAAAACAACAAGAAAACAGGCAGACAGACAAACTCACATGATGGGCATTGCTGACCAGATCTGGCCGTGTTGCCACCGTGTTGATTCCAGCGTGGTTACTGCAAAGGGAGATCAATGACTGATTGATCAAAATAGCCAACAAGTCCTCAGCAAACAAAGTGCAAAGGTAAACACCATGTAAATCATTAAACCAACGGCATACAGAGATCCATACACAAACTGTGCTTTTTTGCACAGTTTATGATTTACCAAGAACATTGTGTGTTGCTTTGTGTGCTAATTGTTCATTAAGTAAAGAAAATGGGGCAGACAAAGAATCCAACAGAATATTCACACACACAACCTCAATTCATAATCTCATTTGAACGACTTTTCAGGAAATGTGAGTCAGAACCAAAGTTAACTCCAACAGAAAAATATCCCCCTTCATCATCAAAACAGTCCAGCAGAGATTCAAACCCCCAATCCCAGGATCACCAGGATTACGAGTCGAGTGATCTATGTACCAAGTTATTCCTGCTCCTGCTACGGTTTAGCACCAAAAGCCTGCCTGGTTCAGGCAGGTAATTTGCCAAAACTTTCTGTCCAAGGCCATCTGGCAGAGCCATGTGGAGGGAGAATAAGACACAGGCAGAGGACCAATGACCTGGATGGGTAAGTCCACATGAACTGACAGTGGTCAGAAACACCTCGACCCTGCTGGCAAAGGAGTAATGTTGGTTATGGCCCAGTCCACCACCAAGGGCCATTCCAGGCCTGCCACCACACTGAAGTCAACTCACAAGTCATTACAAATGAAAACCAAAAAGCCCTCATTCACAAAACCCTTGTACACACTGGAAATTTTGTTACAAATCTTTCCTCCATAAAATCTTAAATCAGATGGAAAATGTTAAAGTCTTTCAAAAATTCAAAAGTTCACACCAGGTAAGACATCTCTGAACAAGGTTTTCATGGAGTCTGTTGTAAAGTGTTTATGTCTCACATCATGCAAGTCCCAACACTCTAAAAAAGATGTCTTACTGTGAGTGGTACATGACATGGAATGCACCACGGAGCTTCTTCACCTTTTAAAAGATAGGAATGGGGGTAAAAGGAGCAGCCTGTATGCAAAACGGCACAAGACTGTTTCTTCTTTACGGCCACCTTGGGAACATGGTAAAAACTCAGGTTTGGACGGATTTTAAAGTTTCATATGCATCTGCAAGTTCCATTCCTCTTGCCAGGTCTTTATGGGCCTAGGCTTTGGGTTTCAGATCAGTGTGAGAGACAGAAAATCTGCTCAACTCTTTCTTTGTGGCACTCTTGGCAAGGTCATCAACCACTTCGTTGCCTCAAATGCCCACATACTGGGAACCCAAGCAAAACCTATGTTATATCCATCTGATTTCAAAGAGGTGTACATTTGAATAACTTCAGCAGTTCAGGGTGCTTGAGGTTATAGCTGGAAATGGCTTCCAAAGCAGAAAGAAAGAGTCCGGCAAAATGACGAAATCCTTATGTTTCAATTTAGAGACCATTTCAAGAGCCAGGACCACGGCTGTCAACTCAGCAGTGTAGATGGAGCTGTCAGCGGGAATGTGTTGAGAACATCTCTGAGAAGGACCTGTAGCACAATACATAGCAGAGGCACCCCCCTCCTCAGATTTGGAACATTCTGAAGGATGGAAACTTTAAACACCTTTCGGTGAAGAAGACTTGTATGCCAAGGAGCTAGAGGGAACTTAACAGTACAAGGCGGATCTCTGGGATAATCAAAGTCCATGGTGGGTCATCAGGAAAGTTTGACCCTGCTGTGTATGACTCAGGATACAGGGCTGTGAACACTCCTGGCCACCCAAACGCCTGTCAAGAGACTTGTACGAGACAATAAAGGATGACAAATTTGCTCTGCACAGAAAAATTTAAAAAGGAATGAAAACAATTGTACTCACTTGAAAGGTTTCTCCGGTGGCTCTGTTAGGACAAAACAAACAAAACACTGGTCACTGAGAGAGAAGGAAAAGGCTCTAATCTTCACTAGCTGGCACACTTAATACAAGACTGACAAAAAGGAATTTTTTTCAAAATGAGTTTGATAAAAACAAATAAAAAGAAAAACAGAAAAACTTTTTAGTGTTGCAAATCATCTACCTACAATCGAGGGTTAATCACATGAAAAAAGTACAAAATATTTTCATTGAACATGTTACAAACATAGCTTTTTCAAAATATTAGGCAAGAACACATGCAGAACAAAGAGCTAAACGTCACGTCATGTACAACGGGGCCCTGCTAGAGGGCTATAATCTGGTGGTGTTTCACACAGGACTGGGTGCATTTTGTGCTCATCAAGGTGATGCCTACCACTGCATATACACTCTTCATCTCTGTTTGCAGAGTGGGCCAGTAATGTCGCCGATTTAACTTGCACACTGATGAAAAATGCCCCCCAATGCCATTATTAACATACAATGACTCAAATATAAAAATGCACAACTTGTGTCAAACACCTTGATCCTGGCAGACATGCCCAGCTCCTTCATCATCTTAAAGTACTGCATGGGTGATGTTGCAATACAAACTGTAGCATTTGTTAGTACAATTCTTCATGGTGTTGTCAAATACCTGAAGCTTGCAAGCTTACTGTGGTGACGCATATGAAAAATGAGATATTTGGAAATCTTTTGCAAATGCAGTGAATCTTGTAGTACATGCTGCAACAATTTTCATTTGCTTAACACCCAGGTATTGTTGATGACAAACTGACAAAAAACTTCTGTTCACCTCTCTTCTCAAAATCCAAGTTTTGGATATAGATATTCAACTAGCATCTCCAAGTTTTGGGGTTAGCAACTTTCCTTTGGAGTGCTTACTTTCAGCTGACCATTGTGCTGAGCTAGCAGAAGTGAAGGGGGAAAAAAAAGCCAACTTCCAGGCATCATGCCTTCTTATTGATTACTGATTAGAGCAACGCAGGTGACTGGCTGGCACCTGAGTGCATCTCTACTACGGCACTTCACTGGAATCAAAAAACCATGCAGGCCCTGTCAGCAATATTTGCTTCAACTTGATGGAGGTTTGCAAGAGTTTGTTCATTGAAAAATGAGTGATTGTAAAGTCATACAAAATTTAAGCAAGCGGAAATGTACAAAAAAAAAAGGGGGTGGGGGTGGGGGGGGGTGGGGTGGGGGGGTAGGGGGGGGTGGGGGTTGATCTTTACAGAAAGGGCATCTACATGAGGAGGTAACCCAATACAGCTGGGACAGGGCGTCTCCAATTTCATGTACAAAAAACTGAAAATAGTCCAGAGAACTGTCACGTGGACAAAGACATAGACTGTTTCAGTAAATACAAGTTTTGAAACGGGACAGCGTCTTCATTGGAAAATAAAAAGTAATACAAAAAGCTACACTGTTCCCCCAAGACATCAGTCTTTAAAGAACAGGATGGCCGCCTCCTCTCGTCTCTATTTTCAGCTACGGGCTAACCCATGGATCGATCAGGATGTACTTCCTTGCTGTTACTACACAGTCTGTACGCTAGTTAATGCGTTTGACAAGGACTCACCTTCTACTGCTTTTCCCCTTCTTCCGCCGGCGAAGTAAGATGATGACGACGATGATAGCCACGATCACCACCACGACCACCACCACCACCACCACAATGATGATGGTTTGGCTGTCTGCAGATGCTGTTCACAAAAACGCAAGGTGAATTGCAAAACAATTAGAATCCTGTGGTAGTAAGAAAATTACGTGACATAAGACAACACAACAACTATAACCATGTGCACGTTCATACACAGAAAAATTCAGCAAATTCAAAGTATCTGAAGAGGGGGGTGGCCCTGTCTTCGCCATCTCACTCTCATGACCCCAACACTTCTCATTCCAGCTCACTCCCACACAGCCACACGAAGACTCCTTCAGTGACAGCCCACCACCAGCAGTCCACAGGGAGCAATCACTGTCAGGTTGTCAAGGGGAACCCACCAGAGAAGGCACTGCACAACTGTCATGTCACTTCAATCGAATTTTGCAGTGGCCCGTTCTAATCCAAAGTTCGCAGGATCTAGCATATAAATTTGCAAGACCTACTATATAAATTCAAGAGATCTACTATACAAATTTGCAAAGATCTACAATGTAAATTTGCAAAGCGCCCACTAATGACAATAACTGCCCAACAGTGGAACCAGAAAGGCACCAACACATCCATCCAACAACAGGCCACAGCAAGGTGCTGACACTGACCCCTACGACACAAACTCATCATGGGCGAGTCGGGAGGAAGTAAAAACTGAGGTCACCAACACAGTGCGACAGAGGGCCAACACAGCATCGTTGTTTTCCTTTTTCGCGGAAGATCAGAGTGGGAGAGGACAAAGCTGATGCCGTTCTGATCACAGCAGGGTTTGCACTTTTCCCACCATATCCTGGCACCCACCTTAAAGGCTAGGAAGCACAGAGTGATGTTCTGTCCTGAACTCTTGACTCTTTAGTTACCACAGTATCCATGCAGCTACTGCGGTCAGGACGCCACAGAATCGGCTTGGCACCAAAAGCATGCTGAGATTCACTTTTTGTTTGTCTGTGCATTTTCTTTTTAGTTTCCTTTCATATTTGCATTGCGCATGGAACAGTTGTGTTATGTCATCTTTACAAAGATCTTAACAGATTTGGAGGTTGAAACATAAAAGCCTGCAAAATCTAGTATCCACTGGTAACTGTGCTGCTCAGCTCGTTCACAGGCACTTGCAGCTGTGGGACTGCTGGCAATGAAAGGGTTAAGCCAAAACTGAACTCCATGACATCATTTACCTCATCCTCAACTGATCCGTCATTTCGAAAAAAAAATGTCTCATATACTGCATGCCTTCACGTTCTGCACTCCGTTTTCATGTCCATGTCTGTGGGACAGCAAATTTCAAGGCCTGACAGCATTGCAAAGTTCATATTGGATCAGAACATGAATAAACCTATCGCTAAAACAATCTGGCAGCAATACATGTCTCCCCTTTTGGGATGCATCATGATGCCATACCGACTGCTCCCTGCAGAATGCTGGTGCTTGGACAGCTGAAGAATAAGTCTGGGTGAGGATGTGTATGGGATAGCCAGAACAGATGACATGGTCATAATTTCACCAAAAAAGGCATGGACATTGCATGAGGTTTCAAAAAACTGTGAAAAACCCTCTGAAACCTTAAGTGTAGATATGGACATCCCTTTAAAAACAAAAACAAAACAAAAAGCAACAAATAAACAATACCAACCCTGACATCATACTTCAATAGCATGGTCACAGTGTTGAAAAGAAAAGCAAGCAGCAAGAATCCCTGCATCAACAGTTCTGACATTCACAAAATTATCTCAGATTTTGTTGGCATTTATCATCAATTCTCTGTAACATTCGTGACTTTTCTCTCCCACATGTAAACTACTCATTTAAAGTCTTCAT
>JADBJO010006261.1:85000-87500 GCA_016801955.1 Conus betulinus
CAACAAACCTATGTAAAACCTGTCTGTGAACCACAACACATACCTCTGTAAAACCTGTCTGTGAACCACAGCACTTACCTACCTCTGTGAACCACAGCACATACCTCTGTAAAACCTGTCTGCAAACCACAGCACATACCTCTGTAAAACCTGTCTGTGAAACCACAGCACATACCTCTGTAAAACCTGTCTGCGAACCAACCACATACCTCTGTAAAACCTCTGTAAAACCTGTCTGCAAACCACAGCACATACCTCTGTAAAACCTCTGTCTGTGAACCACAGCACATACCTCTGTAAAACCTGTCTGCGAACCAACACATACCTCTGTAAAACCTGTCTGCAAACCACAGCACATACCTCTGTAAAACCTGTCTGCAAACCACAGCACTTACCTCTGTAAAACCTGTCTGTGAACCACAACACATACCTCTGTAAAACCTGTCTGCAAACCACAGCACATACCTCTGTAAAACTTGTCTGCCAACCACAGCACATACCTCTACCTCTGTAAAACCTCTGTCTGTGAACCACAGCACATACCTCTGTAAAACCTGTCTGCGAACCACAACACATATCTCTGTAAAACCTGTCTGCAAACCACAGCACATACCTCTGTAAAACCTGTCTGCAAACCACAGCACATACCTCTGTAAACCTGTCTGCAAACCACAGCACTTACCTCTGTAAAACCTGTCTGTGAACCACAACACATACCTCTGTAAAACCTGTCTGCAAACCACAGCAAATACCTCTGTAAAATCTGTCTGCAAACCACAGCACTTACCTCTGTAAAACCTGTCTGTGAACCACAGCATTTACCTTGTAAAACCTCTGCAAACCCAGTACATACCTGTAAAACCTGTCTGCAAACCACAGCACATACCTCTGTAAAACCTGTCTGCAAAACACAGTACATACCTCTGTAAAACCTCTCTGCAAACCACAGCACTTACCTCTGTAAAACCTGATCTGATCAGAGCTTCTCTGACACCAGTTTGACCCATGCGCTCTGGGGTTTTTTACATTCAACATTTTCCCCATAAGAGAGTTACAAGATCTTCCTCAAACAGCAGGAAGTTTGTTTCTCGGCCTGTGCCGATCTTGAAGTAGGCCCAGCAAGCTGCCAGTTATCTGACACCATGGACACCATAAAGAATTTTTTTAATGAACCCACACAGCTGAAGGAGATTTTCTTCAACACTCTGGGATGTTTTCCTGCCTACTGAGGCGCATGCCTCGCAGCATGAAGCAACATTCTTGTTCACGTCAATGGCTGGCGATTGTGAACAACCACACTGTGCACAAGTCCCACTTGAAATGTTTTGATGCATTTTGTAAAGTTCTGCGTACTCACAATGACTGAACAAAACGCTGAAAACAACTTGTCACAATACACTGTCCTTGGCTGTTTGACATGGGCCTGATGGACACATCCTGTCAAAAGTACCATCAGCGTTTTTGTTGGGTTTTTTTTTTTTTGTTTGTTTTAGTTTTTATTTTTGTCTTCAAATCTGAGCTAGTGGTGCACAGTAAAAAGCAGTCTGCAGTCTGCAGCTTGTGTCCAGCTTAAATTTCCAGCAATCCAAGGATCAGTTTCTCTGACCCGGATAATGCAGGACTCTTACACAGCGGATTCAAACACTGGAGACTGCTTTCAGGTTTTCCACGGAGGATCATGTCACCAAGAACCCTCGTCTCTGGTGGAGTCGTCGTCGTCGTTATTTCTTAACTGCCTCACAAAAAGCATGCGCCCAACTCACACTGGACAAATGCGGATCAAGCAGCAGTATGCGTACAAAAAAAAACAACAAAACATTTCCGTACAACATTCATAGTACACGTTCTCTTCCACTCACGTGAAAGCATTCATGCATGGGTGCAACTGTCTAACCTGAAAAGCTCAGTGACTGCAAGCACAGCAAGTAATGAAAAAAAAAAAAAAAAAAAAAGGAAAAGGCAGAGCCAGGTTTGGAGTGGGCGTGGCGTGTCCCTGCTGAAGCTTCTGGTAAAGCGTTGTGAGTGAAAGTGAAGTTGAATGGCATCATTACACATTTACTGAAAGGTACTTTCAGAAATAGCTTGAATGCAGGCAGTACCTGAAGTGAGAGACTAAAAACCCAGCTACCAGACCATTCAAATGAACAGAACAAATAAGCTTCAAAACTCTCTCTCTCTCTCTCTCTCTTTGCCATTAAGGCACTTTTTACCTGTTGTCTCGACAATGTCAAATAATGAGCCATGCGTTGTTTATTTTCATGCACGCTTCTTTTCACCCTGTATCTTTCCCTATGCATTATTTTGAGAAATATCTGGAGTGAAGATGCCTTCCTTTTGGGGAAAAAAATCCCTGTGAGAGAGTGTGCATTTACATTTCTGAGAAGGGCAGCAAGCACACCTAGTACTGACCGAGTTACTTTGTCATTGCTTCTATACTATTCAACATTTTGATGTTTTGCTGCAGATACTGTAGATTCAAGTTGCTACAGCGTGTCTTTCA
>JADBJO010006261.1:90000-105000 GCA_016801955.1 Conus betulinus
AAAAAAAAAAAAAATCAATGACATGGATTGTCTACAAAATATATGTTGGAATTAATACTGAACATGGCAGCAGGATATCAAAGTTTTAAAGTTGATAGTGGTGTGTTAAGATTTGGCTTTGCTGAGGCCACAAGCCATTCTGGCTAGATTTTTCATCACCAGATTAAAAATACAGGAAAATCTAAGCATGATTTTTTTTTTTTTTAATCAAAAAATAATAAACAAAAACCATAAAAATGAAACACCATGTTAGTAAACTTAAAGGTTGCAGAATTACCAGGCACACCAGCCAGAGTTCCCTCTGAACAGCGTTTTTTTCTTTTCACCACTTGATGGTGATGGGAGATTAATGTTAACGTCTTATTAGTCACTGACTCTTAAGGACATCACTACCTGGCACAAGATTACAGCAATGATGCTGACATGATGTAACGAGAGAAAATGGCATAATCAGATGTTACAGAACAAGGACAGGTGATTGGGCTATCTAGACAAAGCGGACAGTACTGCAGGAGAGATTTTTTGTTTTGAAGAAACAAAAAAAGGCCGTCAAAAGTAAAATTACGAGCACAAAATGTTCAGAAGCCAGGTCTACAATCAGAACTTCAGGAATTCCCAAAGTGAAGAGAACTTCAGGAATTCCCAAAGTGAGAGAACTTCAGGACTTCCCAAAGTGAAGAGAACTTCAGGAATTCCCAAAGTGCAGACAACTTCAGGAATTCCCAAAGTGAAGACAACTTCAGGAATTCCCAAAGTGCAGACACCAAGTCTCACTGGCGTGTAGTGCAGTCTTTCAGACTGTCTGCCAAGTGCCAGCATTTCCGATCGGGCACGTCATTTTGTGATTACTATATTCCCTGTCTGGGGGGCTAAGAAACCATCTAAAGACTTGTTCTTCACGGCCGGAATTTTCTCCTGAATTTTGTCTGATGGAGTTACGTTTCTTGCAGAGATCTTGTATTACAAAGATGAGCAACTCTTGCTCTTAAGTAAAGTGAGGACAGCCTGTGGTAAGTCCTTTGGTTCCTGTCCGACACCTCATCAGGCTCATGGCAACCTAAAGCTCTTATACTTCATAGGTGTGTTTCAACACAAAGTTATGCATGGCAAAATACAGTCCTTACATCATTAGAAGTATTTCCCTGATCTTGGAAATAAAGGTGAAGAAATGTACCTTACTTTTCCTGCATTTTTACGTCACACATAAATATGCAACAGTATCTAATTAAATTATAAACTGTTCACTCTTCAAGCTTGAACAACATTACTCATAAAAAAAAAATTCAAGAAAAAAAAAAAACACCTTGGAAAGCAGCAAACTTGTCCCGCATTGCTCCAACCGATATAAGAATTAAACCTCAACAAACAACAAAAACACAAATGTTTGGTCACCAGTGCCATGCCTGTCTTGTGCTGTTATTTTCATTTGAATAAAAGAAACCAAACTAAACTCAAACCTAAGATAACATATTTACTTGCCCCATCTTACTTTAAAACTAATTTTAAAAAATACAAACTGAAAACCAAAACTTGAAGAACATTATGGGTTTTTTTGTGCAAGCAGACTTAAACATAAATTTTCTCATCACCTGGAATATATAACTTTTAATACACTCCTTGATTCAACCACCACAAATTACAGAATGAAAATAAAACTAAAACAAGAAAGACAATTAACAAAAAAAATCATGTTTGTTCAATCAAGAATTTTTCAAACTGTACAAAAGTTCTTTTTCTATGGAAAAAAAAAAACTGTTAAATAAGAGAGAACAGTTATCAGTGGCGTTTTGTCCAGTACAAATCCTTCACACCAAAAGCCCAGTGTGACAGCACAACATTAAATCATGACCACCTCTTAATTAACAGGGCTTTGCTAAAAAAAAAAAAAAAAAAAAAAGAAAAGAAAAAAAATCTGCAAGGTTGCAACAAAACATCTGGTTCAGAAGTCAACGGAACACATAGATCTATGTCACCTGATGTTGATCAAAAACTGGACAAGTTCAGATGATAAGTTTCAGCATTGTACTTAAAGCATGCATACTTTGAAAGTTCAGTATCCGCATCATGCATTACCTCCCATTATCTAGAGGAAAGCAGGAATCCAACAAAGTTGCATCATCTCCCATTTCAGGAAGGTAAGATACTAGCAACTAACAGAGTCAACAATCTGTGAAAAGTCCCGGCTGACTTCCTGGACTCGCTAAAATCTCATGAGGGGGTCCTCTAAAGTTAATATTCATCAAGTACAGGCCCAGGCCGAGACTCTCTAGAAAGCAGCAGGAAGCCATGAGGGAGAACTCTTCAGGCTCCCCTATCCAATATACCCCAGCCAGAAAAATTCTAATGCATGCAAAGTCTACCTTCTCACGGGATTAGACCTAACATCACGTAGTTGTGGATTTAAAAGAACAAGAATTCGCTGTACACAACTCTATCTGAACATTCAAAACCAAAGGTCTACTTTACTCACAACCAAAAAATTCTGCGTTAGAATAAACTTTCTTTAAAATTCTTAATCTGAAAGTATGCAAAAACGGTCCTGTGGAGACTTCACAGCTGACAAGAATTCAAATCTTTTTCTTGTTAAGTACAACAGAATATATTCCTAAGGCTAAACACATATATACGTCAAGAGAAGGAATCATGGACAAACACACACACCCTCCTCCTTTCCTGAAGGCGCTGATGGATACTATACATGTATATCATACCTGGTCTGTTCTATTCTGGCCAGTTCCACGCTCGGTGCCGACAAAGGTGTACCAGTGAAACACTCCAGCAGGGCGGCCGACATTGCCACGACAGGTGAACATCACCTCCGTGAACTCCGTCACGTTCTCCGAGGTAGGATTTGTTTCCATGGCATCTGGAGCCAGCGGAGGTGCTGTGATGACAAAAAACACCTGATCTGTCATTCACAGTCACGCTGAGTGCACACTGATATATATATCATTCTGGTCATGCAGAGCTGTTCAGACAGTATCTGCTGATTACTGTACAGTTAGGTTAGAACTTTTCGCAAAGTGAGGCGACTGCAGGTGGAATTATACAAACAAAACTTTAAAAAGTGTTTAAACAACTCTGCCAAACTTTAGTCTAGGGATCTTGCACGGAATTCAACAAAGATTTTCTACGTGACTGCTCATTCTTCATTTATGTTGTCCCGAGTGTTGTTTTATCTTGCTTGAAGAAGACTTAAGAGGTTGAATATGTCATGTTTTGTCTTGTGATTCCTTTGTCCATGTACTAATAATGTAGTTTGGCGGAGTTATTTCAACACTTTTTTTTTTAGATAACATAAACATTGTGCAGCCACAAGATCAATCTCGGCAAAGTGGGAAAGAAGTCTGTTTTTCAGTTAATTACAGTTTCTGTTTTCTGTTGAAAGATACACTGACTACACTTTTCATGTTATACATGAAACAAAGACCAGTAAATCAGTACAATCAATGGGCGAACTAACTGTACTGAAGCAGTACTAACATACACACACATAACATGCTTAGTTATTGCACTGTGGACTCTTTGTTTCAAGTGTTTATGTTCAGTAGTAGTAGTAGTAGTAGTAGTAGCTGCAGTGGTGGTGGTGGTAGTAGTAGTAGTAGTAGTAATAGTACTTTAGTAGTAGCAGTAGCAGCAGCAGTAGCAGCTGCAATAAGTATAATAGTAGTAGTAGAATAAAAAATTGGTTCAATTAACTTCTTAAGTATTAAAGTCCACTTTAGTTTTTTGTTTTAAAAGTAGTATAAAAAATTAGTTTCAATTAAGTATTCTAGTTTCAGTTTTTGTTTTAAGAACATTCTACTTTCAGTTTCTGTTTAAGTGGTGCTCATAAAATTCAGGTTTTGTTTGTTTGTTTGTTTGTTTTAAGTGCTTTACTCAGAAACAAAAGAAGATATTTACTTTTTTTACTGTTTTAAAATTGTAAATTGTTGGACCTAATTAGCGGAATTAACCCGACAGTCTAAACATGGTACAATCTTTGTACTCCTGTGGGACCCAATAAAACTATGTGAAGAAAATGTGACTTCAAAAAATGTATGTGGCCCCCACTCACAGCACTTCCATACTAACCATTTTGTCACAGCAAAAGAAAGGACAACTGACCTTTTTGAGAGACAGACTGAGACTGTCACAGGCGAAAATGATAATTTTGACAATGAACATGAAACATCTAACATTCCAGGGAACTTAAATGTGACATAGTTGCCCCTCAGTACTAGCAAAATATTTTGGCAGTTTGCTAGCTCTGTGACTGTTACAGAAGATGCATAAAAGTTTAACATTTCAAAATACTAGATGATTTTGTCTGACAATCATAATGTTTTAAATAGCATACAGTATAAATTATACCATTTTGCGTTAAAACTAAATACACTTGAAAATGCTGTGCAGAGAGAATAACTTATAATTTTGAACTGAAATCAATTTATTGGTCCACTTATCAACATTGTTAATTGGATCTGAATAATGAATTTGAAAACACAGGTCTACAAATCTACTTTGAAACAAGTGGTGTCAATATCAGCCACACATTGTTGGCATTAGGCTATAACTAAATTATACTAGTGTTTGCTTTTGTGGGTTTTCCTTTACTATATTTTCACCAGTTACCAAGAACCATGCAATCCAGCTCAGATAAAGTTCTCAATGTTCACTTCAACACACACTGTAAATTACATTCAGTTTACGAATTTCATGCTTTCGCTTGCCTAATCTGACAGATCAGAATCCAGACAGTAATGATTTCAGCTTTGGTACTGAGACTAGTGAGAGCAAATTATTCTGAGCTACTGACCAACGCGCATCGAACACAACTAACCTGACGGACAGCGAATAAAACAAAACAAAATAAATAAAAAGCATCCTAAAAGTATTAGCTGATTCAACATTACTTCAACTGAAAAAGACCACTCAGAAAAGATCTTTAAAAAAAAAAAAAAAAAAAAAAAAAAAAGGAAAAACAAAAAGAAAAAGAAAAAAGGGCACAATACATAACGATGCAATCTGCAACAGAAACAGGGCTTTGCCGACTTACCCTCCACCTGTATGGTCAACGCATCTTCCGTAGCCAAAAACGTATTAGAAGCAGATATGTAGTCCAGTTTACAGGTGTAACCTTCATCGTTGTCTGCACACAATGTGTCATTCAGAACCATGGACAGATAACCCTCATCTTTGGACCCCTGCAGATAGCCCCTGCTGTTCAATCCGGCACCAAACCACAGATAGGTTCCGTCTGTAGTCATGCGCGCTAGGTCATTGCCACCTACATCCACCAAGTTTAGGGTCTGAAACGATTCCGGTGCAGCAACAGTGAAATCACACCTGACGGTGTGTTGCTGCCTGCTCCCCTTGATGGCAGGAGACGGTGTGAAGGAGGCCGTCACAGTTGCTGCGGAAACCGTCCAGCAACAAAATTCTGCACACAGACAGAAAATCAATGATCGGAAAAAATGTTACGTATACATGTGTATTCCTTGTCAGCTCACTGCATTAACGTGTATTCCTTGTCAGCTCATTGCAATAACGTGTTTTCCTTGTCAGCTCATTGCAATTTATAACTGAATTAGCATTAGACCCGATTTTGCAAAAGCACTGCGTACAATACATTTATAACCATGCCCTCACCAAGAAATTTCATTACAAGCTTTAAAAGAAAAACATTTTTTTCCCCACTGAGTATCTTAATTAATCGAGTGATGGACACATGACGGTGTAATTATCAATCACAACTGAAGGTGCCATGGTCACATGAAATTGTCAAGGTCACTCACTCCATCACTTGCAAGTGTACACAATTTTGGCAGTGCCACTCTTGTCTTGTACATATGTACGTTTGTCAATGATCTGCGGGGTCACTTAGAGTGAGCACTATTTTTTTTATGATCAATGAGCCAATCTGGGGCTGAGTAACATGATACCTTTGCTGACTTGGGTATTCGACAGCATTACCTGTTTTTCAAGAGCTAATTTTTAATGTCATTGTGAGCGGCCACAAGTTCTACTAATGCTATGGAGTTTGCAAGATATGTAGACCTGCACTGCACACAACAATCATGTGTGTACACATGCATGCACACTGTATACACACACACACACACACACACACACACACACACACACACACACACACACACACACACACACACACACACACACACACACACACACACACACACACACACACACACACACACACACACACAAACACACACACACACACACACACACACACACACTGACACAGAGAAAAAGAAGAAGGAGAAGAAGAAAGAAAAAAAAAAAAAAAAAAAAAAAAGAAAAATGGTTTCTAAGACAGACTTTATGAGTCAAAAGAGCAGAACAATTGTGGATGACAACTAACACAGTAACAGTTTCAAAAGGACAGAGTGAACCTGTAGAAGAAAGGAAATTTCGAGGTTGACAAATGTTTACTGCAACTCAAAGCACCCAAAGCACGCCCATGAAAGCCACTGGACCCAAATCAGTTTTACATAAATTTATAAATTAAAGAAATAAAAGTTGAGTTGATAGAACCCTCATTATGGTCCTGATGATCTGGGCAGGTCTGAATATAACTTTCCCGGTTGTTTTGGAACTGAGGGACTTTTCCATCAATATTAGCATTGGGTCTGACTCTCATTTCCCCCCCAAGTCCTTCGCATTCTGTATGACTATGAGACTATAGTAAACTGAGGTTTCATGGGTGGACAGGTGCATAAATTACCTTGCACACTAACAGTCTAGCCATTGGTGCAGATGACATGATACACACAAAGCATGCATCCTCTATGAAAAATCACGAGAACTTGTGACAAACTAAGTGACTGATATATGACTGAAATATTATAGTAAAGATGACACAGGCACTGAATGAATTATATCTACAGCATTGGACAGTTGTGAAAATTTTTTTATCACTAAATGAGAGAGTTGTGCTTGGAGCTTGGTTTCTAACTGAGAACAGGTGCCATATAATTATTTTCAATGAATATTCAACAATATTTATATTTTTGGAGGAAACTTCCTCGTAGGAATTCGTTTTTAAAGTGTTAAACCCCAGTAAATGGAAATTTCCAAAGTTATTTAGAATGTCTTCCTGAATTTCTATTGCCACAAACTTCTTTTTTTCTGATTCTTTTTTTTTCTCTCATGATTTTTGCTTTAAATATGGTTAAAACAAGAGTCTCTAACAATCAAAACTCTCAATCATTGACAGCAGAGTTGTTAAATTTACCTTCTCAGTCTATATATATATATATACAAATTAGACAAGCAATCCTTTAACAATTTCAAACACACACCAATCGCAGCATGCTATGAACCACATAAAGCTAGAACTTCAGATTTTGATTAAATATCTAGCTGGCACAACGAAAACCTTTTCTTTTTATTCACCTCTTTTTATTTTTGCTTCAAAACATTGACCAAAAAAATCCTTAACTGCCATACAAAAGTAAATTGAAAAAGGTTACTGAACAATCAAATGTCTATATTTTGACTGAGCTTGACAAATGTTTTTCAATGAACTCAATACCTTCACAGCCAAAATTTTCAATAAGTAATGAGACCTGTCTCTGAGAAGTATTCTTAACTCTTTCCATGAGTTCTCCAGGCTACATGATGTTTACTAGGTTCAAACCACTGAGCACTTAAAAAAAATTAATTAAAATACCATCCTGCCATGTTGCAAGCCCTCTGTATTGAATGGTGCAACATAACTATGAAGAAAAACAAGACAGAAAATATCTCTGGACTGCTGTGATGAAAGCGCACTTCCCCCCAGCGAGGAGTGATACAGTCATGGTAAAAAATATTAAGTGACTCATTTTAGAAGAAATAAATTGTCCTTTATAGAGCATCATCCAGTAACTTTTTCCACCCATGTGAGACTGTCCCCATTTCCCTACCTCACACCTGACACAAAGCCTGCACAGGCAAACTTAGAATAGAAATATGTATAGAAAAGGATGGAAACCACATGTACACTGCTTCATTTTGTTTCTAACTCACACTCTGGCAAAGAGAATCAGGCATTAGGGTAGCTTACTAGCTATGTTAACTTTCAATTCTTACTGATCTGATCATGAATACAGACAACTGCTAAAAGAACAAAACTATTCTGTGCACCTGCTGTTGTTTCGAGTAAAATTGTGATGGTGTCAAGGCTATACTTATTTACTGATGATATAAATTGTAAATCAGGTAATATTTCTCATACTCATAGACATGTGTATCGTCAGTGTCTAAAACATGTTTTTTTTTTTTTACCATTTTCTGTTCCATTTCTGAATGTCTTAATAGCATCAATCTTTTCAAATTCAATACAGTGCATCATTGTCACTGGAACTGGACACTGTAAACACTAGCATGCTAAAAACAGTTTCCAGCTTTAATACATAATGTGTATACAGAATAAATCAGTGGATTACAACCTGCTACATTAAAACTACCATTTCCACGATATTCTTTTCTCCATTCATTAGTAATGTTTGTTAAACTCTGATGGTGTGTTTATGATGAGAAATTTTACCCTTGTGCGAAATAAAACGAGTGACAACATGGCAGGTCAGCGACAAAACAGGCAACATGGTGGGCCAGTGACTTGACAAGTTGACGACATACACTGACAAGAACATCATGGACCAGTGACTTGGCAAGTTGACGACATACACTAACAACAACATCGTGGGCCAGTGACTTGGCAAACTGACAACATACACTGACAAAACATCGTGGACCAGTGACTTGGCAAGTTGACGACATACACTGACAACAACATTGTGGACCAGTGACTTGGCAAGTTGATGACATACACTAACAACAACATGGTGGGGGGCCAGTGACTTGGCAAGTTGACGACATACACTGACAACAACATCGTGGACTAGTGACTTGGCAAGTTGACGATATACACTGACAACAACATCGTGGACCAGTGACTTGGAAAGTTGATGACATACACTGGCAACAACATTGTGGGCCAGTGACTTGGCAAGCTTACGACATACACAGTGACAACAACGTAGTGGCAAAGTACTACACTTACTACTGTAGTGTATTCTTATTTCTACCAGATCTCTCACTGATGTATCACCATGGCTCACCAGTATATTATAACAAATATTAAAAGAACACTTTTCATGACAATGGGAGAAAGAATAAACAGTAAAGGACGAACAAGGAAGATGAATTCTGTTCTCTATTCCCATGGTCAAAAGAACTGTGCGTAACTGAACTAATGGGAATGCTGTTAAACTTAAAGGTATCATTCACCAAGCACACATGCCACAAGGTGCCCAAAACAGGCAAATGATTCGCTATGATTAAAAGGAAGTTCAAAAGAGTCATGCTGAACAAAAAGCAAGGAAATTAGCCAACAATAGTACAAACTACGGGCAATATAATTTTCCCATTTAAAGGGAAGTTCAAAAGAGTCCCCCCCCAAAAAAAAAGGAAATTAGCCAATAACAGTACGAACTGATGTTTTGATGATATTCTGCACATCCAATTTCAGAAAGTACTGAACAATTATTGTGTGACTCATCTTCAAATGCTAGTTAAATCAGCTTATGTCACTCTCTCTCTGAAGTTACTCATATGACTCTCTTCACTGGCTTCCGATCAAAATCAAAAAAACAAAAAAAACAAAAAAAAAACAAACAACAAAAAAAAAACCTGACTATACTGTAAACTCTCTCTGCCATGCTTCAAATCCCTGAACAGTTTCACTTGTGAGCTGACTTCAACGCGGTGACGGTCCTGATATGGCCCTTTGCAGTTGGCTGGGAGATATAACTAAGCGACATTAATTACCTGACCTTACGGTTTGGCTCGCTCTCCTACCTTGGTGCTCATCTCCATCTCAACACTACCAGTATCATGACAGTTAATCTCATGAATATCTGAAACTCCAGTCCTTCACATCCCTCGCTATGAACCAAGACTGTTGGTCAACTCTTTTCCTGTGTAGGCCCCAAAACGGAACACACTCCCTCTCTCACTCCACAGTTCTGAAATCTGGTCTTCCTTCAAATCCTTCCTAAAATGACTCTCTTCACATCCCCTTACCACTATGTGTGTGTGTGTGTGTGTGTGTGTGTGTGTGTGTGTGTGTGTGTGTGTGTGTGTGTCTGAGTGTGAGAGAGAGAGAGAGAGAGAGAGAGAGAGAGAGAGAGAGAGAGAGAGAGAGAAAGAGCGAGAGAAAGACACAGGCAGACAGACTGAGGGGATGGTGGTGGGGATGTTAATTGCTTAATATTGCGTGGCTGGATAGTGCATTTTGATGCCTGTGCTGTTTGGTTTGTGTGTTTTTTGTCATCTTTATTTGCATTTTTGTTGCTGAATGCCCTTGGTGGTTATCTTAAGATTAAGGGCCATAAATGATCATGATTATTAATATCATTAAATTATTTATAATTCTCCTGTGTGCCACATGTCTGCTTGGCCCTTTGACAAAGAAGCTGATGTGAACGATTAAGAGACAGAGAGAGACTCTCAAAGACAGAGACAGACAGAAGAGAGAGAGAGAGAGAGAGAGAGAGAGAGAGAGAGAGAGAGAGAGAGAGAGAGAGAGAGAGAGAACACAGTTCCGGCTGGGAAAAAAGAAAGGATACAAGAAGGCGTTTCCGATGCTCGTTTAAACTCTGTCCTACTTCATTTACTTCATCATTATGGAGTCTTCTGGTTCTTTAAACTTTCTTTTTTTTTCTTTCTAAATATAACTGCCTTTATTTCTTGCATTTGTCCGAAACTGATTAAAAGTCATGAAGAAAAAATAGTGCACTGAACCCGACAAGCTCAATTTAACCTAGTACAGCAGTACTGGTACGTTCGGTTCTGCCCCCGATGATAATCACGATTAGGATACATAATCGGGATTCTGTAGGCCTACCATCAATGAACAATAATTACTCGAAGTATTTTCAATCAAACGCCAATCCTTGAAAAATTCAGGAAGGACGGACTGGCTCTACCACCATGTTTGCGACAACCAAAAACACACTGGCCTGACAGAGCCACCGTACGCAGACGACTTTCGCAGGTAATAACTTTCGCAGGTAACTGAACAGGTGAGACAAATTTTTCAAAATAAACAGGTATCAAAACACTTACCCGAGCACAAAATCAGAAGAACACACAGCTTTGCCCATTTGGTATCCATTTTAGTAATCCACGAAAATGCTCCTAACTCGGGAATACGGCAGATTTGCAAACAGGCGTGTCGAGCGAAATGTCGCAAGCGGAAACTTCGCTCAAAGCACACTATCCGCCATGACTCACAGACAACTTTTACCCGTCGTCCTTTGCGTGCGCGTGCCCACGAGCACAGCTCGCGACGAAGGTAGCTTACTTGACAGCAGTTGGCCCGGCCGAACGCACCGTGGTGGAGAGAGAGAGAGAGAGAGAGAAGAAATCGGCGCACTGTTTTTGAAGTAGGCTATAGCACATTGCATGGGTAAACCCCCAGCAGAACAGAGAAAGAACCAGCCCAACAATAATGTTTTCATATGACGTCGATCAGGTTTTTTTTTTTTTTTTTTTTTTTTTTATTTACCTGGACGGCAGGCGTTCAAACGAACGTTAGATCTCAACACACGATGAGTGAGTGATTGCTGGCCTCGACAGCGGGTCGAGTTTACCATAAACGGAGGCGTACATACACTAGTTTGTATTTTGACCTAGTAGCAAGGGTAGTTTGACAAGGATCTGCAAAAGTTATTACCTGCTTTGCGTCCATATTCACTCAACCTTTTTGTTTGTTCGTTCGATTAAAAAAAAAAGAATCGTTGAAGCGAGTGGATTGCATGAATCGTTTTTTTGTTTTTTTTTGTTTGTTTTGTTCTGGGGGGAAGGGGGTGGGTGGTGGGTGATTTATCACGAATTTTTTAGTGAGCCGTTTTTGATGACTTTGTTCTCTCTCTCTCTCTCTCTCTCTCTCTCTCTCTCTCTCTCTCTCTCTCTCTCTCTCTCTCTCTCTCTCAATTGTGATGAGCTAAGCGAAGTCAAGACTGATTTATCCAGCATCTCTATTACTAGTTTCTTCCCGAAGATAGTATATGCGCCTGAGTTATTCACAAAGTTCGGGCTTTATCGTAAATAATCTGCTCATGTTTAATACAGCAAGAACCATAACTTTACTTAGCGAAGATTACCTCCCTTGTTTATTTATTCATTTATTCCCAAATAAACGGAATAGATAATTGTAAAGAGTTGTGCATAGTATTATCACAGATTAAGTATACACAGATAGTTGATTGCCTTCTTTCCCTTACTTTCTTGTTAAAAGCCCAAAATTTCGATTATTTCCCTTTGCTCTGGGTGGTCAAAGTATTCAGGTTTAGTATTTGCTGTTGTATTCAAAGTTGCATATTTCAGGTGTAAAACACACAGACACATCCACATGCATGCATGTACATAAATACGCACACGCACGCACGCACGTACACAAATGAACAAACATATAAACTGCCCTCATTTAACCGCATGCATATGCATTCACACATGTGCGCACACACACACACCGAAGCTCCTGCACACACACACACACACTAAAAAAACCCGTTCACACACATGTGTGCGCACGCATGTACACATATGTATGCATGCATGCATGTTATACACATAGTGTTTTTCTGAAACCTGGCTGAGCGAAGAAATAGCAGACGACATTTTAGCTTTGGACGGATTTTGGTGTGCCACTGAGAATGGACAGAGACAAGCGCGTGACAGAGAAATCAAGGGGGGGAGGGGTGTGTATGTACGTGAGCGAGAAGTGGTGTAACAGTGAGAACGTTAAAGTTCGTCGTCAAGTGTGTACGCGTGACGTGGAACTTTTAGCAGTGTCACTGCGACCGAAATACCTGCCACGTGAGTTCGGACAGCTCTTCATGACTGTTGTTTTACGTGCCACCATCCGCAAATACTGTACGTGCAGCTGCAGAAATCACGGACTCTGTTCACCGCTCTGCAGGCCATGTCACCCGACGCACCGTGCTTTATCCTCGGAGATTTTAATGACTGTGACCTCAATTCAAGCCTGCCTTCTTTTAAACAGTATGTGTCATGTTTTACAAGAAAGGATAAAATACTTGATTTATGCTACTGTAATATACCATCTGCATACAAGTGTGTTCAGCTCCCCCCTGTTGGTCAGTCTGATCACAATGCCATTCATCTCTTGCCAGCTTACAGACCAAAAGTGAAAAACACACAACCTATCACTAAAAAGCAAGTGCAGTGTTGGACACAAGAAAGTGTTGATGAATTACAGGCTTGTTTTGAATGTACAGATTGGAATTGTTTTTGAATTCTAGTTTTGACATTAACGAAGCCACCGATGTTATTTCCAGCTACATTTCTTTCTGTGAACACATGATTGTACCTACTACTAAAACTATCAAAAATATTTCCCAACAACAAACCTTGGGTTACAAATCTCTGAAAATAACTCTAAATGAGAAAAAAAGAGCTTTTCAATCAGGCAATAAATGCGATCGTAAGGTTGTACAAAAGAAACTGCAAACGGAGATTGAAGAATCAAAGAGAGCTTACAAGAGAAAAGTTGAAAACATGTTCCAGAATGGAAATATGCGAGATGCATGGAAAGGAATAAAGGTTTTATCAGGTTCAGGTAAATGTTCAAACCAAAATATCAGTAACAAAAAAAACAGCAAAAGAACAGAAGCAATTTGCAGAAAAGCTGAACGATTTTTTACTGTAGATTTGATGATAAAGATTTTAGTAAAGAATTAAAGGAAGTGAAGGAAGAAAACTCCAAAGCAATGTTTAAAAACGATGTTGATGGAAGTGATTCTGTTGTGATTGAGGAAAATGATGTTCAGTTGTTTTTCAAACGTTTAAATGTGAGAAAGGCAATGGGCCCTGATAATATCTGTGGAAAATTGTTGAAGGTGTGTGCTTCTCAGCTTTCCTATGTTTACAGTCGTTTTGTTACCTGGTCACTTAGAGAATGTATAATTCCTGTTTTATGGAAAAATGCCACTGTATGTCCTGTTCCCAAAAAACGCAACCCAAGCTGTTTAAATGATTACCGACCAGTTGCCCTCACATCTGTTGCAATGAAATGTCTTGAAAGAATTGTCCTCAGTTATGTTTTTAAAAGATACTACACAGTACCAAGACCCGTTCAGTTCGCATACCAACAGAACAGATCAACAGATGATGCCACACTCTCACACTTCTCCATCATGCTTTTTCACACCTCGAAAAACCTGCCTCCTTTGTACGCATTCTCTTTATTGATTTCTCATCAGCATTCAACACCATACAACCACATCTGATGGCAAAGAAACTCATTAACATAAATGTGGGTAACAAGCTCATTCTCTTGGATAATTAATTGATTTTCTTACACAGAGGACACAGTCTGTTCGATATCAAAGTGTTGTTTTTTTCGTCTTCCAGAGTCATTTCTGGCGCACCCCAGGGTACTGTTTTATCACCAGTGCTTTTTACTCTCTGTACACAAATGATTGTTCAGGAAGTGATTCAACTTTGTACATTAAATATTCAGATGACTCAGCACTTGTAGATCTTTCCAACTCTGATTCTGTTTACTTCAAGGAGGTTCAAAGATTTGTTGACTGGTGCGATCATAACTATCTTGATCTGAATGTAACAAAAACGAAAGAAATGTTGATTGATTTTAGAAAGAATCCAAAAGCTGTACCACCACTTTTTATCAAAGGTGCTGAAGTAGAACGTGTTGAATCATACAAATATTTAGGAACTTTTTTATAGATAATAAGCTGAATTTTAAATCCCATGTGAGTATGTCCACAAAAAATGTCAAACCAGATTATATTGTCTTCGCAAGCTGCGATCATTTCATGTGAATACTGACATTCTTCGGACATTTTATTCATGCTTCTTGGAATCTGTTCTAACTTTCTCATTTATGTGTTGGTATGGTGGGTTGACTGTGAAGAGCAGAAATGTGCTTGAGAAAAGTGGTGAACGTGGGAGGAAAAATCG
>JADBJO010006261.1:107500-110000 GCA_016801955.1 Conus betulinus
AGATATTTTCAACTCCTCCATCACCCCCACCCCCACTGCACTGCCTCCCTCCCCAACAGGTGGTGTTTTTTTTTTTTTTTTTTTTCCGATTCGTAAATGTTTGAAATGTTAAGATTTTATTTCTACCATATCACTATGGTTCGGCGTCTAATTTGCACGCAGAGCAAGGCTTTTTCATTTCCCCCCCCCCACCCCCCTTCCTCCCTCCTCTTCTCCCCTTCCCCAATCCATATACAACCATAAGCTGTTTGACTCTTACGATTAATGTGTCAGCCAGTTCCATACTTTGATAATCGTTGACTCCCTTGTATTGGATATGCATCGATGTTTCTGGGTACCGGTCTATATGAGCCCGTGTGTGTGTGTGTGTGTGTGTGTGTGTGTGTGTGTGTGTGTGTGTGTGTGTGTCTGCGCGCGCGTGCGTGCGTGCGTGCGTGTGCGTGCGTGCGTGTGTGTGTGTGTGTGTGTGACTCTGTGTGTGTGTGTGTGTGTGTGTGTGTGTGTGTGTGTGTGTGTTTTTTGAGAGAGAGAGAGAGAGAGAGAGAGAGAGAGAGAGAGAGAGAGAGAGAGAGAGAGAGAGAGAGAATGTGTGTTGTTGTTGTTCTTCGATTTAACGTCTTTTGCACCTGCCCGAGCTGTACGATCAGCCATTCATTTCCAGATATTGAACAATGAGATGGGATCCAGCAAAAACCAACTGCGATACCCCTTGATATAAGAACATGAATAAGTACTTTAATTTCTGTGATGATTTCAGCCCGGTTTTTCGGATTTGTTGATTCTAAAGCTTGGAGAACTGATTTAGAGTCTACACAAAAGAGTGCACCATAGAAATTGAAATGGTGTATCAATGACATATTGAATAGCCATTAAAATTGCTATTAATTCAGCTGTGAAAATGGAGAAGTCCTTACCTAGGTAAAAAGATTTCTCAGTTTTTTAAAGTGGGGATGACAAAACCACAGCCTGCCTGATTGTCTAATAAAGAACCATCAGTGAAGATTTTTAGATGATTGGGATAAAAATCGTTCATATGGGATCTAGCTTCATATGCAAGAACATTGATGTATCGAGCTTAGACAATTGTGTATAGTTATAATCAAACTTTGCCTTAAAAAGCTCCCAGTTTGGGATGGGACTTACTGGAAAACGTACAGCTAATTTCTTTTGATTAGTGTTTAATTTTTGTCAATAGTTTAGAAGAAAATGTAAGAATAGTTTTTATTAGATCGGATACGTTTTGCACGCTTAGGAAAATGAATATCGGACCTAATTTCAAGTTCCATTTGGTTTGAATTTTGAATGGTAGAGCATCTTAAAATGTATTTAGCACAGGCTAATTTTCGCTGATCATCAAGAGGCAAAACACCCTGCTTCATGATAAGATGCTATGATGGAACCATGAAATGGAACGCCAAGGGCTATTCTATATGCTTTACAATCTATGCTCTGCAGTTTTTTCAATAGATATTTTGGAGCACTAAAGAATACCTCTTGTGCATACGACAATTTAGATCTAACTAAAGCAGAGGACAAATGAATTAATGTATTTGTGTCTTGACCCCAGCTTTGTTTGCTTATGACTTTTAGAAGGTTCAATGACTTTCTTGCTTGATTTACAGCATGTTCTAAATGCAGGTTCCAAGAGAGCTTAGACGTTATATAAACACACAAGAAATTTAATATTTGAAGCGTATTTAAGTGTGGTGTTGTTAACTTTGAATTCTGGAGCATTGTGAACATATCCAGTTGCATCGAATAGCATCATTTGAGATTTTTGAGGTGATAAGCTTAAACCATTTTCAGACATATACATAGCAATATTATCTAGATCATATTGATATGCTCTTTTTACAAAATTTATAGACCTTTTTGATGTTTTCTTTTTTTAAAGTAACATTCATCCACAAACAGATATCATCAGCATAGTGAATGAAGTTACTTTTTTGGAGATAGATATTGGTAAATCGTAAGTTAGGATATTAAATAGAATAGGAGCAATAACAGAGAGCCTTGAGGGATACCCATATCAAGAAATCTCTTAGAGGAATAAATGTGACCAATTCTTGTTTGGATACTTCTGTTGGCCAAGAATGTTTTAACATAGTCATAGATATGACCAGAAAGCCCTACCGTCTTTAACTTGTATAGTAATCGTTCATGCCAAACCTGATCGTATGCCTTATTTATATCAAAGAATGTGGCAAGAAACATTTGTCTTTTGGCAAATTGTTGTTTGATTTGAGTTGTTAATTTCACTAAATGATCAATGGTTGATCTGCCTTTTCTAAACCCCTCCTTGGTTTACAGGGATAATCCCATGTTTTTCGCAATGATAAGACAATCGATTTAAAACAATTTGCTCCATTAATTTGCATACATGAGACGTCAGAGAGATAGGTCTATAACTATTTACATCGAGTACTGGTTTGCCCTGCTTTAAAATAGGGACTATAATTGAATCTCTCCATATGGATGGGTGTTACCTTCAATCCAGCAT
>JADBJO010006262.1:0-12500 GCA_016801955.1 Conus betulinus
ACTTTACCTCACCCCCTCATCTTAAGTGACGAAAGGAGCAACTTTCCCTTACTAGCCATTGAAAGAAATTCTTATTTTTACTTGAGGCTTGTCAAAAAATACTCAAGGTAGGCTCAGCTCATGGATAATTCTCCTTAGGCTCGGCACACTTCAAAAAGTGTTTGTAGCTCTGAGCGAACGAATTACAGATGAGTTCAAACATTCAATACTGAATGAATGACAAAGAAACTGACACAAGCGCACTTTCACACATCGATTCTACTTGTGTATTCCGGGGTAAAATACTCAAATCAATAGAACTTCAGTCAAAGGAGTCTTTGTTTGAGCTGGTTTTTCCCCCCACGTTATCTCATCATGAAGAGAGGGGAAGTTCTGGATGAGTTGAGTTGGGGTCCACTTGGAATATCAGAACTTACCTGATGTTGGAGAGGAGTGTGGATCTCTTGCCAGTTGCTAGTGATTGGTCCACCTTCCCTCCAGGCAGGCTGATCTGTATGGTTTGCCTGGCCACTTGCTACGTGGAATCCTTTTTTTTTTTCTGTTCCATCTACAGGCCCCCCTCAGTGGCAGTGCACCCACACTGCTAATTCTGACTCCTCATCCACAACCACAGCCCTGGTCAGTTTCGCTGCAGCAGCACCGGCACCAGCAATCCACAGGGAGCGTTAATGTCAAACCGTCAAGAGGACCCCACCAGAGCAGACACTGCACTGCTGCCGAGTCACTTCGGTTATGTTCAGTGGTACCTGTTCTGATCCAGCATATGCAGGACACCACCTGCCAAAGCACCGTACTGACGACAATAATTATTAGTCACAGCTGGCGGCGTGAGTGAGCTCTTCCTATGGAGGGTGCCACCCCATCCGTTCAAGACAGCCTCCATGGACACGCGCCGATACAGCTGACCCCGAGAAAATCAACCGAGGCCACAGATGTGGAGAGGACATCGAAACTGAGATCACCGTGAGAGCAGGGAATGAAGGCCACAGAATTTGAGATATTTTTTTGTTTAGTGCTGATCGACGAGAATGAGGATGATAAAGGTGATGCTATGAATTTCCGTCCCAGTCTGAGATTCTATGACATGGCTTGTATTCTATGCTTCCTTTCATAATATTTCCCAGCGTCAACCAGGCCCAAGAGATACAAACACCTGTAGTGTTGGTTAGGAAATTTGACCAACACTCTCACAGACCCATCGATTAGGTCGAGGAAATTCGACTGTGTGGTTCGAGTCTTCCCAAGTGAGCCCATGGCAAACCCAACTCTGGGTAGGAGCTGGTTGGAGCAGAAAAAATCCAACATGACTCTGACGGTAATCGAACCCACAAACTCCTAGCTGGGAGTCAGTGACACTAACCACTTTGCCACAGCAGCTGGTGCTAGCATGGAATCTTGGTCCTGTGCTAGGGATCCAGGATCTGGTCACAAGGCAGAATCCGGTTTGGGGTAAAGTAGCTGAGACTCAAGCTTGGCGAGACTTTGCACTTGCCCTATAGCTTTCAGTAAAGATATGAGATCTCAGCCGGGAAATGATTAGTCTAGCATAAACATATCTGCTATAATTATCAGTTTCCACTTAAGTTCTACACTCGCATTTTGAATGGATTATAGGAAGTGGTGTGAGACAGTTATAAAATGCTAAACAGTTGAAGGCAAACAACAGCAGAGGGACATCCGGAGTCCTGAACCGGTGTGTGGCCCAACCCCTGCAAGAGTGTCAGGAGATAAGGGCCGAAACGCTTGCTTGAAGGGGGCTTCTGAGGACTCTCTGCTGCCACACTCTCTACGAGTTTCTTTCTACTACTAGCCCAAGTACATATGTTGATTAAGCGTCACCTACAAGAAAGTATCAAGACAACCAACAATATTCATAAATCACCTTATCAGCTTTTACACAGTTTAGGCATGCCGTTCTTGTGTCAGAAGATGCCATTCAGTGAATGTCTAACAGATAGTCTGGAATACTGGCAAATGGTCTTTTTTTTATTTCACTGTTAACATAGAATGTTAAGCAAAAATCTTAACTGTTTTTATTAAGCTGTTGCAAACAAACTATCACAATAGAATACTCATTCAATATCTTGATAGATGTCATCAAGTACTGGCATAAAGTTATACGGTTAAAACACATGGCATACACACACGCAATGCATAGTCTCAAGACTTAGAAACTTAGTGCCAACTTACAGTTCTTCTGGGTTGATCAATGAAACCTCACACAGGATCTCAGAGTAGAAGAGATAAACGTTCCCCTATCTGATATGCACTAGGGTTATTACTTGCTTCACTGGTAGTGATCAGTCTTACAGCCTTCGGTGGAGCAGTGAAGTGAGAAGGAAAAGAAACACCCGAAGGTGCTGGGGAGAACCCAGAGAAGCACTGTTTTCACCCTTGGAGGCCTGCGCTGTGTTGACAATGGGTACAGGCACGCGCAGGACACTCCATTAAGATATCAAGGGACATAACTGCTCCTGAACAGAGGTAAATCAGGACTACAGGATTCAACTCATAACAGCTTTAAGTAGCAGCCCCCATGGGCGTACCAGCCCGTATTTCATGACTGCAGAGCCCACCGGCGAAAAACACCACCCTCCAGCTGTCGAGCACACCCCACAGACCCAACCACCCCTGCCCACGGACAGATGAAGACAGTGCCACTCCAGACACAGCCAAGCTTTCGCCATACGGTCTTATGTGCCCTCAAGAGAGAATCCAAAGTTGTAGTCTTTCCCACTGTCAACAGACTTTCCATGTGGTCAGTGGGTCTTTCCTCACCGTCACTGGACCTTTCTCCAGGGTCAGCCTAGTTAAGACAAAGAAGGAAAAGAAACACCCGAAGGTGCTGGGGAGTTTTCACCTGCCTATAGAGCAGTCCTGTACCACCCTTGGAGGCCTGCGCTGTGTTGACAATGGGTACAGACACGCGCAGGACCCCTGCCCACCCCTGCCCACGGACAGATGAAGACAGTGCCACTGTCAACAGGACATCTCAGAGTAGAAGAGATAAACGTTCCCCTATCTGATATGCACTAGGGTTATTACTTGCTTCACTGGTAGTGATCAGTCTTACAGCCTTCGGTGGAGCAGTGAAGTGAGACGGAAAAGAAAAACACCGAAGGTGCTGGGGAGGACCCACCGGTAGTGATCAGTCTTACAGCCTTCGGTGATCAGTCTTACAGCCTTCGGTGGAGCAGTGAAGTGAGAAGACTCAATCTCCCCTTTTTGTGTACTAAGCTATACATACAGTCTCTGATGTCTGTCTGATTCACAGGCTGGCAGAGAAACGTGACAGCCAGTCATATCACTATAGAAAAGAGGGAGGATGGCGATGTTAGTAATCAGAAAGGGGGGGGGGGTTGATCTGGAATAGGACAGTCATCCCCCACCACCTACAGTGTGAAGTAATGTGTAGACGATTCGAGAAAACAATCTCTCAGATACTGGCAGTAAGTTTAGCCTTTAAATGAATGAACAAAGCTACGTTGCCTGACCTGTAAGACATGCGTGGGGCCATTTTTCCCGTGACCATGGTGAGTGGGTAAGGGAAGGGTGAGGGGATGGTGCCCAACCTCTTTGAGATACAATAGTGGTGCATGCAACTCTCGTTTCAACCACGAGTGATTACATGTACAGCTAGACAAGCAAGAGAGGAGGGGACAGAGGAGGGTAGTGTGAAGCTGGGGACCTGTTCTATAGTGACATCACACTTCCCTGTCCCGGTTTCAGCTAACATCAAACGTAAGCCCGACAGACCGACGGAGGGACAGTGAGACAAAGTGGGGGGTTGAAGGGTGTGAGTAGAGACTGAAAAAATGAAGGGAGAACTAATATTTTTAACAGTAGCTTGTGTGTGTGTGTGTGCGGCATGTATGTGTGTCTGTCTGTCTGTCTGTCTGTGTCTGTGTGTCTGTGTGTGTGCGTGTGTGTGTGTGTGTGTGTGTGTGTGTGTGTGTGTGTGTGTGTGACAGAGGGAGAGACATAGGGAGAGAGAGAAGGTGCGTGTGTGTGTGCGCGCGCGTGTGTGTGTGTGAGCGTGCGTGCGTGCGTGCGTGCGTGCGTGTGTGTGTGTGTGTGTGTGTGTGTGTGTGTGTGTGTGTGTGTGTGTGTGTGTATGTGAGTGTGTGTGTGTGTGTGTGTGTGTGTGTGTGTGTGTGTGTGTGTGTGTGTGTGTGTGTGTGTAGAGGATGATGTAGTTGGCAATCGTCACACACACACACACACACACACACACACACACACACACACACACACAGTGAGTGACAGAGAGAGAGAGAGAGAGAGAGAGAGAGAGAGAGAGAGAGAGAGAGAGAGAGAGAGAGAGAGAGAGAAGGTGTGTGGTCGTGATTTGAACATGTCTATTACTCTCTGTTCTTGTTCTTGCTGCCGTCGCTGTGTTACTGCATTCCACATGTAGAGAAGCGGGTTGAGAGCTGAGCTGAGTGGTAACATAAAACACCACCATGGCCTGGTAAAGAGATCCTACAGCAAATATATCCTCTCTGAATCAATAGTCAAGACCAGACCAAACAGAAACCAGCAAATCGCACTGACGAAAGTAACCTTTGCTATAAAGTGGACTGAATCATAAACTGATCTCTTTCCGAGATCGAGCGCAATTCTGTATCGGGGGGTGTTCTTGAAGATGACGACTTGAGCAGCAACAAGCATGAGGCACAAAACAAAGTTGAATGCAACAAGAACTGTGAACCACCGAAACTTGGGGTCAGAATGATAGTCATGAAATAAAGCCAGTCGACACAGACCAGACTGGCCCTGCAGGCCCCAGTGTGAGAGTCCAGGAAGGAAGGGTACCAGTGACAGCAGGATCCCACACACCAAGCCACTGCACATGCCACAGCCATTGGCATGGTGTTCAGTACCAAGGAACATCCAGGGAAACACGTGATGACGGTGTGGTGGATAGTGATGACTCCAATGATCAGAATTGACACTTCAAGAGACGAAAGGCAAAGAAATCCATTTATTTGCATAGTACACTATCAGACCACGTCTGTTCATACTGTATGTATTCGTCGTGAAATATTTCATTCACAATTAAGTTAATGCCAACATGAACCCCCATACAGATGTTAGCAAACTGCAGGTTGGAAATGGTCATTCTGAAACAGGGCTTTAAAAAATCATGCTGAACAGATACAACTAGAAAGCAAATACCATTTCCTAAAATGGCGAACATGCAAAGTAAGCAAAGAAAATATGATACATATCGTTCGGTATGAGATTTTTACATGAAGAAAATACGCTGTCAGGAGCAAAACAATTTATTTCGTTTAATTTCTTTGAAGCGAGGTATCACAGCAAATTCTGAAGTTTGGCCAAAAGATGAATTTTATGTAATTAGATCCTGACAATATATCTGATGGAACATTGTCAACAGGATTGCTTCTTAAATCCAAGACCGTTAATTTTGGCGTATTTCTAAAACCCGTAGATCCAATTTTATCAATATGAGATGAAGATAAATTGAAATATATTAAACTGGGCAAATATATGAATAACAATTTGCTGGTGATGGAAGAAAAATGTTTTTGACACATCCAATCGTCTCAGCGCATAGTGAACAGCCTTTGATGACACACTCTTGGCTATTCGGCTGAGAGGGGTGTTGTGTAAAAGCAGTACCTTCAAATTGAATAGGACAGTAACACAAGACTCATATCGAGGATGTTGAAACTGTTGTGACTTAGGTCAACATACTGTAAATTGTTAAGTTTCATACCTGAAACATTCACAAGCAAGCAATTGGACAAGCTCAAACGTATTATGTATCTAGTATTACTAAAGTCTGCTGGAGACATTCCTGAACCGTTGACATCCACGTAACGAATCTGAGGGAATGATTCAAACAGGAAAAGGATGACCACACAATATAAAGTCACCTCGACACAGACAACCTTCCGGACACTTCCTGTCACATGTTAGTTCGTCATCGCGCGTTGTGGACACTGACCCCAGCCATCACACAAGTGATATGGGTGTACACATACATTGGAAGTTCGACATAGATAGTTACCAACACACAAAACAGTTTCACAACCTTGTTCATCTTCCCCATGAACACAGTCAGAAAACCCATTGCATCGAGTGTAGACTGGGAGACAGTACAGCCACTCCTCTGTGCAAGAATAATGACTGTCAGGACAAGACTCTTCAGATTCCATCACCTGCTGAGTAAAGTAACCAGAACCATCGAGATCAACGTAAAACCGCTGCTTTTTATCTATTCCCATCTCACTGCTGGGGCGACTCTTCATTTGGACACACGATTCCTCATCCGATAAATCAAAACAGTCATGAACGGTATTGCATCGTCTTTCAGGAGGAATACACTGACCATTGGAACACAGAAACCCATCACACGTGGCACAGTTCATCTCATCAGAATCATCCACGCAGTCAGAATAGTCATTACAACGCTGGCTGCGTAACACACACTGACCATTCAGGCACAGAAACCCATCACAGTGGGGATGGACACAGAATGACTCATCACTGTTGTCCGGACAGTCCTGCCTGAAGTCACAGACAAAAGTGTAATGCAGTGTTGTGCTGTTGTCTTCACATGATACAGAGCATAATTGTCAGGAGCAAACACATTGTTGACCAGGTAATAGCTGGCATTCACCAATTTACAAAACTGTGAATAGACTGTAGTACCACAGTGAGTGCAAGGATCACACAATAAAAACATTTGAGTCAGATGGCTTTTTGGACAACGAAACAATAACTGCTGTGTGTTGCTTGGAACAGAGTGTGATGAATCTGTGCAAGTAGGTTGGACTTGTGAAGGAAACACAGTGGAGGATTCTGGGTTGATTTCACACAACACTGCGTCCATTGACGCATCTTTTTTATTCCCCATAAACTTCTGAGTTCCATCGATACAAGAAGCTTTGTGTGCAACCTCCTGGTCGGATAGTGCGAATACAGCGAAACAAAATGTTTCATATTATAGATCAAAGTATTATCCGACCACTTACGAAATTTGCTGTACATAAAAGTTACACGGTCCCAACCAACGATATAGCCAAGAAGCATATCAAAGATATGATAGTGTCTGAACACGTTTAAAGAATCAACCTGCTCCCGCCTTGTTTTTAGAGAGGCTGTTCTTCCACCTAGCTTACGACAGCTAAAAGACAGATGGGCAAAGAAAGTTTTTTGTTTCTTGTGCGACTAGTTTGAAGCATTTGTTGCGTGAGGCCACCAGACCCTGACATTTAGGACTGCTGTATGGGCAGTGCTCTGTCTCGTCCCGTCCATCTTCACACTCAGGGTTCTGATTACATTCCAAATGGTCCTGAAACTTACTGTAATAATGCACAGAGCAGTTGAAGAGATTATTGGGCACTTTTAGAGCTTGACTATCATAGGAAAGAATAGAATAGAACATCACTACACCCCCTCTATATAACAAGTATATCGCAATTTGAAATGTGATCCGTAAATGATTTCAGCTGACCTGACAAGTACGCCACAAACACTCAAAGTCTTTTCGTTGTTTTGCTTTGATTTTTCGTAAATCACTTCGATACACTTGCAACTTGATCGGCACATAAAAACTATTCAACGTGTATGACTGATGTAAACTGATTATGAACATGTGTTTAGAAGGCACGTTGAAATCTTCAGTAAATATTGCACCGAAATATGATATGGGTGATATTAAGTATCCAGAATTGTTAAACAGATATTTGGTAAAAATGTTTGCGCTCACCATTAGGTCGATGTGCACTTGAATAAGAGGATTGTTTTCGCATAAGCACCGAAATTGTCAGTAAGGTCTGTATACAATTCTCCATGGCCATGTGTATTACACGCAATTGTAAAAGAAGGTACAACGTAGACGTTCCATGGAGTTGATTCACACCAGTACGCCAACCTAACAATGTGCACTCTTGCAACTACATTGCCTTGTAACCTATGTCGCACATAACACCAAGTGGCAGCAGAATTGTCACGCACTCCATATATGACTTCAGACCCTGTTGCCAATTTAGGCCTTTGCCTGTAGCGATCATGATCTGAGTAATTGAGTCGCAGGATTGTAAAATCAGTAATGTTTTGAGTCATGATGTATTCCACACATGGGCAGAGAGAACTGATTTTCAATGGATCAGCAGGTGTTTTGATGTTGATGATGTCCATATTATTCTGATCTGTGATTTTGTATACACACACATACACACACACGCGCGCGCGCGCGTGCGCGCGCGCGCGCACGCACGCACGCACACACATATCAATTTGCTTTCTAATTCGCGTATGAACGAACGCCAAGTATGTGCTTACAAGATGACCAATCGGAAGCCATTATTATAAACTTTTTGTGCAGTGGTATATCCGCCTCAGGTCTCTTCTGCTCCCTCTAAGTTTCAATTGAATTACAATTCTTTCAAATAAACCCCTCGCCCTCATTTGAGTGATATCAGGAAACCTGAAAAGTAGTGCGCATGTTCTGCATGCATTTTAAAGTCATATTATCCTTCTTGGCTCACAAAGCCATAACACAGTTATTCTATTTAATCACTCTGTTTTGGTGAATCTCTCTCTCTCTCTCTCTCTCTCTCTCTCTCTCTCTGTCTCTCTCTCTCTCTCTCTCTCTCTCTCTCTCTCTCTCTCTCCCTCTCTCTCTCTCTCTCTCTCTCTCTCTCTCTCTCTCTCTCTCTCTCTCTCTCTCTCTCTCTCTCTCTCTCTTGTTTTGTGTTCTTTCGTTTGAATATAGATTCGGGGTAGGGAGGGCGGTGGAGGCGGTGCGGGATGGGTGAGGGATTTCTTCCACGTTTGATTGAATTTCCCTCGGCTAAAGGCTAATTGATTGTTCCCCTTTGTCAATGAGGGCGTGGCGTGAAAGAACACTGATTGATCTTTCCCTTTTGTCTCTGGGGGCCTGGCGTGAAAACAAAACCTGTTACGCTTATCTATTTTACCCCCAATAAAAACTTAAAAGAAAAGCTAGTTTTCCTCTGATCGAAAGAGACGAACAAATATGATTGTTTACCTCTTTCGTTCGGCGGAACACTATTTTTTTTCTCTTAAGTTTGTTTCAGTTTCCGCCTTTCAGTTACTTCACTTTGAATCTAACCTCAATAACATGTTCGTATTCGTATTCTCTGTCACCTTCCTTCCCTCCCTCTCTCCACCCTTTCTCACTCCTTTCAATCCCTCCCTCCCTTCCTCTCTCTCTGTCTCTGTCTGTGTCTGTCTGTGTCTTGTCTTTCTCTCTCTCTCTCCTCTCTCTCTCTCTCTCTCTCTCTCTCTCTCTCTCTCTCTGTCTGTCAGTTTGAGGTTTTGACCCTGATCATCTACCTGTTACACTTCATGTTGTATTTGCTAGTGAAGATTATGCATATATGAATAAAGAAAATGGAAGTGCTATCATAAAAAATGGTTTGGAGTGATGGATGCGCCGATTTGTTCCGTGAGTGATTAAGCGGTGATGACATTCATGCAAACATTAACATCTCAGTACGCAGGCACTTACACATATATAAATAAATGAGTCATGTAACCATACTGATTCAAGACGTGTGTGTGTGTGTGTGTGTGTGTGTGTGTGTGTGTGTGTGTGTGTGTGTGTGTGTGTGTGTGTGTGTGTTTTTCCCTTGTTCTTTCTTTCATGTGTGCACCAGTGGGGCATAAGGGGTGTGTGTGTGTGTGTGTGTGTGTGTGTGTGTGTGTGTGTGTGTGTGTGTGTGTGTGTGTGTGTGTGTGTGTGTGTGTGTGTGTGTGTGAGTGAGCATGCTGTGTTGTGGTGTTGTTGTTTGTTTGTTGTTTTATAGTCTGTTCACACTTGGTGATATTAGACTTTACAAGAGGTGGGGGGGGGGGGGGGGGGGGGGACGGAGGGGGGGGGGGGGGGGGGGGGGAGAGAGAAGGGCAGGGGGAGGAAAAAGGTAAGGTGTTGTTGTGGTGTGTGTGTGTGTGTGTGTGTGTGTGTGTGTGTGTGTGTGTGTGTGTGTGTGTGTGAGTGTGTGTATGTGTGTGAGCATGCTGTGTTGTGGTGTGTGTGTGTGTGTGTGTGTGTGTGTGTGTGTATGTGTGTGTGTGTGTGTGTGTGTGTCTGTCTGTCTGTCTGTCTGTCTGTGTGTATGCGTTGTTCCTCAGTTTAACGTCTTCTCACTAAAAGTGATATCAGACGAAGTGTTAATGGAGTGTGTGGTATGCGGATGTGTGCTTATGAAAAGAATGGTGGAGGGATAGGGGGGAAAAGCGTGTACAGCTTTGAATACTACTACTTGCTAAGAAAAGCCCTAGATAAAACCAGTTAAAGAAAAATGCCAACTGGACTCTGTAAGAAACTTTGACTAACTAATCTGAGAAACGAATAATCATTCAACATTTCAGAGAGTGATGACGTCGATCTATCGGAAGTATTACCACCAGCCATGATAATCAAGTTCTTTGCTTTGGGGCAATGAATTAACAAATGTGAAACACTTAGTGCATTTCCACACATACATCTAACATTTCTACCGAATTTTGTTTTCAGTGAATGTAAACGTAATCTGTGGATTAAGCTTCTTACATCTCTAGGTATATGAGTTAGATAAGTTTTTGCTGTTTTATTCTGTGTTCCAGAACTGTATGCTCTGTCATGATTTTCTTTTGCTTCTTAGGTGGCACCTTTGGTTGTTTTGTTTTTTTTGAAAACTCGACAACATGCTATATGGTATTGCACACCAGCCTTTTTCTGGGCAGAAGAGTCAAGATACCACTTTCCGCGGTCACTGAGGAGGAACAATCAGGTTTCGAAATACCGGTATCTGACCAGGAGTTATGACATGTTAGTTGGTATCCTCCCCATTTGGAGATTGTCTCCCCTTTGAGACTATAAGCTTGCTGAAGGCTCATTTTGAGAAGCATTTATTATTCCCCATTCACCCACTCAAGCACATTCTGTTAGTTAGGCAGAATTATCTACCACTGCAGATATGAATGCATACCTCCCCGTATTGTTTTTCAATCTAAGACATAAGACCAAGCTTTGTTTTCATAACTGAATAATTCTTGCAGTCATTTCAACACCTAGCTGCTCTGTAAGTGGCTGGAAGGGTGCTTGGTACTTATCCTTGAAATTTATTAGTTTCTTATATATATATATATATATATATAGAGAGAGAGAGAGAGAGAGAGAGAGAGAGAGAGAGAGAGAGAGAGAGAGAGAGAGAGAGAGAGAGAGAGAGAGAGAGAGAGAGAGAGAGAGAATTTATGCAGCTCCTTTTGGTACAACCTCTTACGAAGTTTACTGTTCTCTTTTATTGGAATGTTTCTTTAATGTACAGTTAATCCAAAAAGCAATATCATCTGCACATTGAACTATATGCGTTGTTTTTGACATAGATTTGGGAAAATCATGGATTAAGGTGTGAACAACATGGGAGCAATAACTGATCCATGAGGAATACCCATATCTATATTCCTAAAGGATGAATAAGGTATTCCCATGCGTGTTTCATATGCTTCTTTCTGTTAGGAAGCTTTTTTAATGTAACCAAACATTCTCCCAGAAATACCAACATGTTTTAAATTTGTATAGTAAGTTCGCGTGCCATACGCAGTCATAGGCCTTTTAACATGAAAAATATAGCCAAAGGACTTTTTCTTCTGCGGGGATTTATTTTGTTTCATGTGATTGGTCAGTTTTACTAAATGATCTGTGGTACAACGACCTTTATGAAAGTCAGCTTGTTGAACATGAATCACACCATCTTTTCCACAGTAATATAACAATTCGTTTTTTAATATATTTTTTTTCTAAAGGTTTACCAGCATGAGATGTTAGAGCTATGGGTCTGTAACTATGTACAGATGTCCTCGGTTTACCTTCCTTGAGTACGGGGGACTACTACTGAATTTTTCCAGATTCTTGGAATAGTGCCATTAATCCATTTTATTTGCTGACAACGAAGAAGTTAAGTGTATGGTGTGGGTTGAACGTACACTCCATCAGGCCAACAGCTGAATCATGTAAAGGGATAGAATGTAAAGCCTCTGACAGCTCTGATTACAGTAAAGGTGAGTTTAGGAAATGTTTATTTTCTTGTAGAGGAGTCATGTATTCAGCCTTTTGTTCCTCATTGTTTCTGTGACGACGGTTTTCTGGCTCAACATTCTTAGACTGGCTACAAGCTGAAAAAAAAGGAGAAAAAGCTTCAGCTTTACCCAAAGCAGTGGGAAAATCAGTTTATAGCTTTATAGAGTATGTCTAATTTTTATAGATCTTTTCATGACTTTGACTTTTTCCCAAACTTTGAATAAATCTTAGGTTTAAGTTTCAAAAGGGTAACTAACCACCTCTCTCTAATTTTGTTTTTGTTTTTTTGTGTTTTTTTTTTGCATTTTTAAAAATAGATCTTTTGATTCTATTATTTCTGCTTCATACAACTCAACCCAGTACTTCTTTTTAGTTTGAACAATAATTTTAGTACATATATTCTTTGCTTGTTTCATAATTATAAAGTTTTCAGCTGTCT
>JADBJO010006262.1:15000-20000 GCA_016801955.1 Conus betulinus
TGACATTAGGTAAGCAAACTGCTTTATGTCAAAAGAAGGCAGGGTATTTATCCGTACATTGATATTAGGAATGTTGTTTGCTTAGTGTCGACATTAGGCTGGTTATGAACATTGAGCAACTGTCATTATTTTCTGTGCTACAAAATTCGTCATCAGCTTGGGAGCAAACTAAACGTCATGTTGAGAGCAGTCCTTTCCAAATTAAAAGTGCCCTCACCAAGTTCACCAAGCACATGCAGTGACCATTGAGAAGTGTTTCTACCCCTGATCTTTCAAACATTTTCATCCTAACACTGGTGCAAAGAGGGCTGTGAGACAGCGTAAAATGTAGCAATGCAGCAATTTCAACGTTAAATATAACGAACTGAGCATGCAACTTACAATTCGATTTTGTCTGGGTTGTTGGCGTGCAAACAGTGTCTTCTGCCTCGTTTGCCTCCCGTTAGATGAGCAGCACGGTGTCCTCGATGAAGGCTGCCATCTGTCGCAGTTCCTCCAGGGTGCCGTACAGCTTGGCTTCCATTGCTGTTGGAGTTGGCCAGTACTTCCTCCTGGATGCTGCATGCGTCGCACAATCTTGAAGAATGTGATCGGTTGTCATTGGTCCCTCACCACAAAGGGCACTCTCCACTCTGTCCAATGCCAAATTGTGTGTGCATGTGGTGGAGCAGGTGATTGTGTCCAGTCCTCAGTGTGGAAGATCTTGACCTGTTCCCATCGTCCCAGCAAATGAAAAAGAAACACCCGCAGGTGCTGGGGAGGACCAGAGAAGCACTGTCTTCACCTGCCTTTAGAGCAGTCCTGTACCACCCTTGGAGGCCTGCGCTGTGTTGACGATGGGTACAAGCACCCGCAAGACACTCCATTAAGATATCAAGGGACATAACTGCTCCTGAACAGAAGTAAATCAGACTACAGGATGCAACTCAAAACAGCCTTAAAGTAGCATCCCCATGGGTGTACCAGCCCGTATTTCATGATGCAGAACCCACCGGCGAAAAACACCACCCTCCAACTGTCGAGCACACCCCACAGACCTAACCACCCCTGCCCACGGACAAATGAAGACAGTGCCACTCCAGACACAGCCAAGCTTTCGTCATACGGTCTTATGTGCCCTCAAGAGAGAATCCAAAGTTGTAGTCTTTCCCACTGTCAACAGGACTTTCCCTGTGGTCCGTGGGTCTTCCTCACCGTCACTGGACCTTCCTCCAGTGTCAGCCTAGTTAAGGCAAGGAAGAAAAAGAAACACCCGAAGGTGCTGGGGAGGACCCAGAGAAGCACTGTCTTCACCTGCCTTTAGAGCAGTCCTGTACTACCCTTGGAGGCCTGCGCTGTGTTGACGATGGGTACAGGCACGCGCAGGACACTCCATTAATGGTATCTGTCTTCTGGGTTGTATTTGGGGTGCTGGAGGCGCCATTTTATTCCTTGCTGTGCCATGATGATTGTCTTGATTTCATCGTATGACACCAGGTTGTTGGCCTGCTCCTTCTGTGCACCGTCTTTTTTGCCAGAATGTCTGCTTTTTGTTGCCTCTGATGCCACAGTGTGCTGGTACCCATTGTATCGCCACTTTCTCCACTCTGGCACTCAGGGCAACGGGAGCGGGAGTTCTTGAGGGCTTTGGAGCACGGAGAGAGCGTCTTAAAGCACCACCATCTTCCCTGTTTTTCTTGTGGAGTTCTGGAAGACTGTTGTGGCTGCCTCACAGAGGGATTCTCGCTCAGCTCGGAAGTTGATGGAGTACTTTCCTGTTGGGATTGCAATTTCTTCATCTCCGTCTTTGTATCGGAGGAAGATTCCAGATCCACCATCCCTAGCTGCTTCTGTGGTGGCGCCCATTTGTAAAGACATGGGTCCAGTCTTCCTGGGGGTACTGGTTGCAGATGTTATCCATGGCCAGGGTCTTCCTTTGGGTGTCTGACTGTGTTCCTCTCTTCTCCACTCCGGGAATGCTGGTGATGACTGTTGGGAACACCTGCTTCTTCCAAGATGGGTGGGTGACTTTTGCGGGGATAGGTTTGCTTCGTGTTCCATCAAGACTGGGGTTTGTCTTTCAAGGCGTCTTGACTGGTGGATGAAGCTGTCTCTTTCAGCCGGCTCTTGGTAGGTGCGCTGAATCTGTTGCTATTGGATAGTTTTCAAGGCGTTTGAATTTTGCTGCCTGGATGAGGATCTTTGTGTCCCTTCTGTCCTCCAATGACTGTAGCCCAGTGGTCTCCTCCATCTTCAGGATTGGGGTGGATCTCATGGCGCCAGTTATGACACGCTGAGCTTGGTTCTGTATCTTGTTGAGATGGTCGAGGTTAAACTTTGCAGCATCAGCCCATGCTGATGTCCCGTACTCAACTACAGGTCGGACTCTCCTGGTACAGAGTCTCTTCAGGATACGTTCGTCAGCCCCCCAGTCCGTCCTTGCAAGTTTCCTCATGATCGCCAGTCTCAGTTTAACCTTGCGACAGCATTTGGTGATCTACCGTTTCCAAGTGAGCCTGCAGTCAAAGGTCACTCCCAGGTAGGTAGGTAGGTGTGGGTTCCTCTCAAGCCTTTGGTTGTTCAGTGTCAACTTCGCCTCTTGCTTCTTGCTGGATAGGCTGAAGACTGTATAGGTTGTTTTGCTTGAGTTGACAGAGACAAGCCATTCCTTGGTCCAGTTGCTGATCTTGTTGAGCGCAGTCTGGAGGCGTACCTGTGCTGCAGTGGTATACTCTACAGAGCACCAAAGTACCAGGCCATCTGCGTAGATCACTCATCTGACCCCTTTTGACAGTTCTCTGACGATGTCAATCTATGAAGATTAGGAACAGCGTTGGCGAAAGGACTCCTCCTGGTGGTACTCCCTGTCTCAGCATCTTCTTCCTGCTCTTCTGGCCCTGAATCTTGACTCGGGCTTGGCGGCTGTGTAGGTACTGACTGATCCAGGTGTACATCCTCCCAGACTCACCACATTGCCGTAGTTTGAGCCTGAGTCCGTCCTTCCAGTCTTTGTCGAACGCCTTCTCCATGTCAATCCAGACAACAAGCATGTTCTTTTCTTGGAAAGCGTCCTCAATGCTTTGAGTGATGAATGTGATCTGGGTCTTCTGTTGATCTGCGTTGGCGGAAGCCTGCCTGTTCAGGGCTCAGCAGCTGATACTCCTCAAGGTGACAGACATGCCTTGTATTGACAACTCTCCATCAGCTTTCCTAAGCAGCTTGTAAGGCTGATGGGTCTGTAGCTGTCAGCCTTCGACTTGTCCTTTCCCTTCTTGTGAATGGGGATCATGCCTGCTTCACTCCAACAGCATGGGCGAATTGTTTATAGTACATATATCATTTCCCTAAGATTTCTTTAAATGTCTTTCTTGTTCCTCGACTCTACAATTCCCTCCAAGAAATATCAAAACTAATCCCAGTGGAGACATAAATTCCCGAGTACATATAAACATTGACAACAGGTAATAGATTCCCATTGTTAAGTTCATATTTCTCCTAAGTCAAGATATTCATCATTTCTAAACACAGTAACGTTCATCAATACAAAGTTCTAGATTTAGTAAAGAGGATGCCCACATTAAGATGTTCAATTGATTCTGTAGTCCTGTAACAAAAACGTAGCTACGTCGTTGGCTGATAAAACTATGAACGGTTCAATGGAATCTTATGAAGATGTCACACAATGCCTCCCATGATTTATTACTTCAAGTGCCACTTCATTGATTTAAGAAAGAGCTCAAGGCTACTTATGTCTCCCTGTTTGACACTAGTTAACATTGTACATAAAACGGCAAGTGGCATCAGACCTCAATCTCGTATTGACCTTATTATACATACTTTTCATACATAGAACCAACTTCCTATTCACTCCCTGTTTCAGTAGGACAGCCTAAGAAGATTTGCGTTGACTTTGCAAACACTCTTTCATAATCTATAAGTGATCTACAATATTAAACGTCTGTTTCAAGTTTACTTGTATTTGTACACAGGCTAACAAAGTAACCAGATTATCAACAGCGGAATACTTTTTAAAAATCAGCTTGGTGTTCCACAGTTTCTCCTATTTTCTCCTCCGAAGCTTGAAACCTCCACTTCGTCATTCCGCTAAATATCTCTTACCACGTATCTCACACATTAAAATGCCTCCACAGTTTCCTGGATCATTCAGATCTACTTCCTTTTACGTTGGTAAACACAGATTGAGTCCAGTTGGTACGGTAGGCAGCTTTGTCAGAGAGAGCTTCGAAAAACTTGATTAAGTTCAGTTAACTGTGTAAGATACTTAAACAGTTCTGCTGGCCCTGAGACTGTTCCTGATTTTAGGTGATGGATACCCAGTAGCACTTCTTGCTCTCACATGAGGTGTTGACAGTACAATCAATACCAGTGATCGTCGTCAATGTGTTATTCAGTTATGTTACCTGTATCACTTGTTTAAAGCAAGTTCTAATGAGCATATGATTCACCGACGGATGTTTATTTTCTGTGTAATTGTCCTTTGGCATTGTTAAGAATACAGTATTCAAAAATGTATGTTGAGAGTTTATATGCTTTAATGTTTGTTTTTACATCATTTTAGCATGTGCTGTTCTGTTTCTTATCTGATCTGAATATGATTTTCTACGTGTTTCCCCTTAAAACGGCAATAACACCTAAGAGCTCTCTGCACTTGTTTCTCTTTCGTTGGGTATTCATTGTCATACAGTCTTAATTTTTACTTATCCCATTTTAATGGCAAAAGCTTTGTTTTAATAGATAGACTACTGCGTTTCAACTGCAGTCGTAAAATGTATTTAACTCAAAATTGATATTGGTACCAATCTGTATTTTCTTCGTAATATCCAAGAACAACCATACGTTCATTTGGAAAGAAGCAGAAAACAAGACGACGAATGACTTGTCACCATTTGCTCCAGAAACAAATAAAAACCACCAATTAAAGATCACAGCGAGGAGCTCAGCTGACACAATTATGGTTGCCATAATAGAACAATTCAATACACATTCACACACATTCAGAG
>JADBJO010006262.1:25000-38274 GCA_016801955.1 Conus betulinus
AGTAACTGTGCAATACAAGAACCGACATTTCATCAAAGTTGTTTTAAGCCTATGCTTTCTAACTTGCCATAAACAGATTGGATACAACGTGGTTAAAGCAAAGGCAAACTGAAAAGTACGTGGCTTGATCTACAGTTCACCCACAACCCAAGAATAAGCTCAGAATCTTTTGATTTATTCGTTTTGACTCTTCCTAGCACAGCTCTCTTCGTTTCGAAAAAGAAGAGGAGATGGGTCGTGGCTGAAGTCCTTCGTATGACAGTGCCCTCTCTCACCCCTCATGACAGCTGTTTGTAATTACTTCTTCAATATTGGTTTACAAATGAGGTGTATGCAGGCGGATATTGAGACAAATGTTAAGAACGATTCTTAATGAGTCCACCAAGAACATGGGCAAACAAGGACAAATAAGCTACAAGACAAAACATGACGCGTTTCGACCTCTAGGTCTTCTCCAGGCAGATGAACAACGTTCAGGGCAATGAAAACGAAGAACATGCAGTCACGTATCTTATCATATTCGTTACAAGATGTGCGTTGAAGATAAGCGTTTGCTCGTACTTCGTTTTCATGGTCCTGAGCCTTGTTTTAGGTTTGATCGTATTGTTTTTACATCTATATACAAGTATTTAGCGAGCAGAACAATCTGGTCAAACCCTTCATGTGGTTTTATTGGATTATCAATACCAAACAACGACTATTCTCTATCAAGCTTGATTCTGAAACAGTTTTCATATCTTTTTCTCTTAATATTCTCTCTAGTTCGCTCCAGAAACCGTAGACATCATAACAAAACCACAAGTGTTGTATTGCATCTTTGTGTGTCTCACAAGATGGAAATCATCGTTGTTCGTTATACCCATTTTCTCCAGAATACTACTTGTAACAAGACTGTTATGGCATATCCTAATCTGAAACCATCTAACTTTTCTTTCTTTGATTTTGATTGTTTGCTTTAAGGTCTTTTTTCGGTTTATTGCAATTCCCCAGTTATATTCCCCATCGAGAGAATGAGTTAGCATCAAATGCCATTAACTCTTCCATGACAACATTGTAATAAACTTTTGAACTTAAGTAAAGTTTGAACCTTTTGTTACGTTTGTTATAACTTATAGCGATTTTGTCGTTTGGTTAGGTTACATTCTCGCATGTCTTTTCTTAAAATAACTTTTTTTAAAGACCATACGCATCCTATACATAAAAATTGATTCAAGTGACGTTACATTGTCGGTTGATTTCAGGTACGACGGAATGATTGCGGAAATTTCTTGAGATTCAAAGAATCAGCCTGTAAATGCCAAAAACATCCAGAGGGGTCCAGACACTGCAAACTATCCCTTGCAGTTAAATTAGCTGTGCCTAATCATGGATCTCAGCCTTGTTGAATATTCTAGGCGTTTTGGTTGACTATACTTCGACAATGGCTCAGAACTTTCTAGAAGGTTCCATGCAGTTTAAATGGCTGTAGAAAGTCATGGTTCTCGAGCTATTCGAACTGTACACTACTTTTTGGATTAAATGTGCTACGCTTGAGAAAGACAGTGGCGAATTAATTTCCTGGACAAGTAAACGCACATTGGTAAGACTCGTTCTTGTCACCGACTTCAGTAGCATTCCACAAGCACTTCATTATCTTCAAAGACCTGGTGTGTTATGTTCTGTCGGGAGTCCAGTGATTAAACAAGATCTCTCAAATCTTTGAATTATCCAAGATCAGAGCATTGGTTCTGGATGTCAAGTTCAAGTTGCTGCTGATTTCACGGTTGTGATTACAACATTATTAGGGAATTTCTAAAGAAGTTCTATGTGGATGCAGTGTTCGTGTCTGAAGAGATATGATAATTCAGACGTTTGGAGGACAGGTAGACATTGTGAAACTGAACGCTGCCATGGACTTCATATTTGCTTTTGCCTCTCGTCCACGAAGTCTTGAGTCTGTGTTTCGATAGAAACTGCGCGGATTTACTAAGAACAAGTAGGCATACACGCCGTCTTGTGTAGAGAAATGTACACAGTTAAGTTACCATGTCAACTTTTGTTGTCCAGACGTACTTTAAACATACGACATCCCATTAAATGAGCCATGGCTATTGTTTTTCACTGGCATTAAGCCTTGTGTATGTAGGATTAAACTATTTCAGTATATCAGGTTCAGAAACTTGTCCACAAAAAAATTGCTGCTGATCCCATCTTGGAGTGGAATTTAAAATCAATCACTTCAGATCAGGACGAAGTGAGAGGGGGGGAAGATCACATCTTTATGACTATTATGATTTAAGCTGTACGCATATCTCAATACATAACATATGTCACCATCTGTTGATTAGTCCAGAAACTGAGTTGAGGTAAATGCTTCTCAATTATTAATCCCTAGAGAAATTTAGCATATATAAGGTTAGCAGCCTCTATATAGGATTAGCATTTACTTATCCAGAAGAATTCTCTGCAGACGATATAAGCGATTATCCATTCCTGAAGACGACATTCCAAAGAGAGCAATTCTTACTTCCTATAGGGCCAATGAATTCTGGAAACGCATTTTGGGATATCTACATTAAAGCAAGGGATGATGCCTCATTTAAGATTTCTGTCCAATACGGATGACGCTTTGGTGCACGCACACGTCTGCGAAGAACACACTGAACATCAGACATATACCAGAATAAATCCAAGAAAAAGTGCTCCGAGTATGGGCGATGTAGCTTCATCGTACACAGAACGGCCAGAAAGGACTTCAAAATATTTGGAACGACATCAAAGATGGGGCATCTCCCGCACAAAGAGGCAAATCCAGCCTTTGGACGACCCTGCCGGATATTACAAAATTGATCGCTCTGCCTCTCTCCCTGGCCTTCTGAAGAAAGGAAGAGCTACAAAAACTGGAGAGGAGTGACAGAACAGAAAGTGTGTCAAACATCAAGTATATCCGCACCTGCCACCTGATCCTGCGTCTTCCTGACCCGTTCAAGTCTATGTGCTGAGGATGCACACGTCTGATGCTGGCACTGACGCCATCTTGAAGTCATGCAAGGCTATTAAGAAAACTGTTCCTGGTAAGCTAAAGTGACTAGAAGCTATGCTCGGCTAAACATAGTTACTCTACTATTGCCAAGATGCGGTTTCCATTTTGTCGGATGTGATGCTCACTTTGCATCTTCAAAGTGTAAACTTTGTGTTGCAGATGCACATTTCATCTGCTTAGCTCCTTCAGGTCAGCTCAGTCCATCGATGAGCGAGTGATGGAATAGGTAATGTATTTGGAAAAGAAAGAAAGCATCCACCGTAGGAATTAAACGTCAACAAACTTCAAACCTTTCAATGGTTCACTGTGTTGTAGTTACAGTGTCACCCGTTTGTTTTGAAAATTTGTTACATTTGTTCGAAGTGGAGGATAACGTTTCAAGTGGATCAGCTTTACTGTGCGTCGTCTGCTGGTTTAAATCAATATATTCCAGTTTCCCGCCAGACGTTAAAAAAAAACACACAAAAAAACACAACAACAACAACAACAACAACAACAAGTTTTCACGTGCTGTAAGCTTATTAAAATACATTTCTGCAAGCAGTTAGATCACACTGCCCGCTGGGATATTCGAGTTGGTTATGAACGAGACTTTGATTTTCAGAAGTTATTTGGGACAGATGAACATATGAACATATCCCCACTGTCACCCCTGGCAGCAGCAGTCATTCATGATACCAAACGTTATAGTAGTTTACAGTAATAGGTATTCACATCTCTCTCTCTCTCTCTCTCTCTCTCTCTCTCTCTCTCTCTCTCTCTCTCTCTCTCTCTCCATCCATCTATTCATCTATTCACCTGCCTATCATCTATCTATCTATCTATCTATCTATCTATCTATCTATCTATCTATCTATTTGTGTGTCTCTCTGTCAGTCTGTCTCTGTGTCTATCTATCTATCTATCTATCTATCTATCTATCTATCTATCTATCTATCTATCTATCTATCTCTATCTATCTATCTGTACGAATGTCAGTCTGCCTATCTTTCTACCTATCTACCAATCAATCTCTCTGCCTGGCTATGTATCTATCTATCTATATATCTCGATCTCTTGGTCTGTTTATCTGTCTGTTGTCTTGCTACATAATGGCTCACGTGTCTGTCTATCTATGTAGCTATTTATCTTTCTCACTATCTTATCTATCTATTTATCTTATCCATATATCTCTGTCTCTCTATCTATCTATTTATCTATCTATCTATCTATATGTTCAATAATAAATGCAGGCTTACACCTGCTCCATCATTACGTTGAAGACTTTGCACAAAAAAAAAGAAAAAAAAAAGAAAGAAAAAGATGGTGCTCGTGGAGTGGGTTGTGTCGAACCGGTGAAAAAGAAAGCGAAATTTGGGGAAATATATCATAGATATAAAAATTCTTCTCCAGCAGCATGTGGGGACGATTTGAAATCCATATTGAACACAGAATCATTCATATTGCCTGCTCTGATGCCTTTCATCCTCTAGTCGAACTCATTACAAAGGCAGGGATATATATATATATATATATATATATATATATATATATATATATATATATATATATATATATATATATATATATATATATATAGAGAGAGAGAGAGAGAGAGAGAGAGAGAGAGAGAGAGAGAGAGAGAGAGAGAGAGAAGCATTTGGTGGATGTATGATGTCCGAGCACCACGGCTCCCACGCTGCGATGAATCACTCTAGCACCAGGCTATACAGAGCCGCCTGACACTTCACCGACGCACACTCAGCACCCATGAAAAATAAACTTTCAGGATACGCACAAACGTGGGATGTACCACAGTTATATCAAACAGCACAAAAGAAGAATCCAACACATCATCATCATCATCATTATCATCATCATTATCATCATCATCATCACCATCACCATCATCAACAAACTACAAAGAAGAAGAAGAAGAAGAAGAAGAAGAAGAAAAGATGATGGTGTTGTCGTCGTGTATATCACCGGGCAGAGGAGGGGGGGGGAGGGGGGGGGGGGCAGGAAGAGCGAGACGCCATTCCTTGGACATTGAGAAATGGACGCGCTCTCTCTCTTTTTCGTTCTCCACTCTCTCCAGCACTCTGCAGGTGAGACCAAGGCACCAGAAAATAGCAGTCATCAAGAAACATATTGTGTTTCACTTTATCAGTCAAAGCTACAGGGTAATAACAGTCAATACCTCATAGGGGAAAATGTAAGAGGAAATACAAATGGAGAACCATACACTTCTTTCATATTCGGTTGGAATGGTTGACGTTTGCAACAAATGGTTGAGGCTTATAATGGCTAATGTTGGACATGTCTTCAGAAATGTATGCACCAATTATACCACACAGTTCACAGTTGATGACACATGCGATACTGAACCTCGGACAAGAAAATGTCCATTTACTTTTGAATGAGTCTTTTCATTTCATTGGAAGCAGGAATCAAATGAATTGTAGTTTAGAGTGGGTTGTGATCATCAGGATCAGGATCATCATCATCATCATCACCATCATCATCATCATCAAACTAAGAAGAAGAAGGAAATAATGATGTTATTGTCATTGTTGTTGTTGTCGTCGTCGTCGTCGTTGTTGTTGTTGCTGTTGTTGTTGTCACCATTGTTATTGGTGAGGAGGAGGAGGAGGAGAAGGAGGATAGTGATGATGCACAGCCAGCCGGCCCAGTTGGAAATTACACTCTTTAGTGTCTGGCTTACTTGCCCGGCCGATGAACTCAGACTGTGACCTTCACCGCTTTGTAGCGATAAGCAGGAGGGTGGGCCCTATGGGAACAGCGCGTGTAGCAGCAGCTGCAGACAAGTACTGCGTGATTCTTGTGCTGATGTTTTCTCTTGTGTTTTTATGCTTTATTATGCTTTCACAGTCCATAACTGGATATGATTAACTCTGTGTGTGATTCGTATGTCGGATTCTTCTTTGTGCTGTTTGATATAACTGTGGTACATCCCACGTTTGTGCGTATCCTGAAGTTTATTTTTTCATGGGTGCTGAGTGCGTCAGAAAGTGTCAGGCGGCTCTGTATAGCCTGGTGCTAGAGTGATTCATCGCAGCGTGGGAGCCGTGGTGCTCGGACATCATACATCCACCAAATGCTTCTCTCTCTCTCTCTCTCTCTCTCTCTCTCTCTCTCTCTCTCTCTCTCTCTCTCTCTCGTGAGCTGTCATCATCCAAGAGGAGAAGGCACGTTTTCCTCAGCTTTGCCATTAATTAATGTTTTCTGTTAATTTCTCCGGTTTTCAGTCATACAGCCTTTCAAGTCGGTGACCGTATCGAAGATTCCATCAGCATCTCTCGATTTTAGAGTTCAGTGTGGCGGGTTCGTTGCCGTCTTCAATCAGTTTTATGGCAAAAAGAGCCAGGTTCAAGCTGTCCATGTCGGTGCGTGTATTAAAAGTACACACCCATGTTACCGGTGTCATGGTAGGCTTGGTCCTGACCGCCTTTTTTCTTCAGCGACCTTCTGCTCCGATGCGGCGACGTGAAGACGAACCCCGGCCGAAGTCGTCCAGCTCCAGCTCCACGAAGCAGTCCCGCCTGGCTCGTGATGGTTCTGTTCGCTGTGACTCCTGATCCTGACCATGTTTCAAGTAAACCCGGTGAGATCACGGCCGATCATCTGATGCTAAAAGAGGAAAGCCAATCCATGGGCATTACAGGTCGACAACAGTATAGCTTTTTTCTTTTGCCCAACTGATTACAAGTTACCCATTACCTGGCACAGACGTTTCACTTTTGTTGGCTGTGACTGATGACGTATTGCTTGTGAATGTGTCTGGTGATTTTTTTTTGTTTTGTTTTGTGAATTACCATTTCTTGATCATGATAATGACTCCTCTCAAACCTGTGCTACTACTGATGTCAATGTTCGTTTTCATACATATATTAGTGTCATAGACGACAATAGCCATGATGTCGCGCTACTAACCCTTCTCGTACCTTCAAATGAGGCTTTTTGTGAGACATGAATATTGACAAACATTTGACTGCAGCGCATGTGAACGATATGAAACCTCTGTTGGATAATTTCAGTGATACATTCACAGATTTATTTTGTCATGCAAATTAACATGGCAAAGGTTATAACTCTTACCCAGATCAACCATGAATCTTTCGTTCAAATAAGGTAATAATTTTACACTTGCTTAAAAAAAATGTGTTCCCAAATCCCCAGGCAGGCGACAATGTCTGTGTCAGACTTGTTCTTCCTATGTACCAGCAGTTGAGAGCTTTGAGAGACTCACACCATCTTTAACCAAGGCTGAGTTCTAAGACACATTCTTTTCCCTCAGATGTAATCACAACATAATAGCCAGTTCTGGGCAGACAAAGTCCTCCAGTACTACAACTTCATCAACAGGGGACTGGATGGAAAACGTGCATACAAACACAGCCAAATGTTTCTGAATCTTTAACAGTGGGAGAAGCACAGGAGGTTTGGTTCACGCCCCATCAGGACCTATCATTGCAAAGTTACTGTTGTCTTCAGCCAAGGCTGTAACGTGACCTTTTAAAGTTTCTGAGTACTTACACTGCTGTTTCTTTCTTTCTATCTATCTTTCTTTCTTTCTATCTATCTGTCGATATATTTATCTATTTATGTAGACTGCCCTTCTTACATAAAGGCTGTGTTATAGATTCCGACCAGTTTTCTCAATAAATACCTTTATCAAATAGTTTGTTTAACAATTTTTCATGACATTAATGACTACATCTGATGCACTCTTAAGATTTCTCCAATTATTCCGTCAAGCCTGAGAGATTGTTTTCACTGTTAAGATTTTTAAAGGCACTGGACATTTCTTGTTGGGGTGTTGATGCCTTCGGTACACACAGACACGCAATCACACACACACACACACGCACGCTCGCACACACACAGAGACACACACACACACGCAACGCACACACACACACACATATATATATATATATATATATATATATATATATATATTAGTGGGGGAAAACAAGTGCAGGGTAACAATTCTTCCATCATTATAGTAATGACTTGGCAAAGATGTGAAATTGAGAGGGAAAAAATTGAAGATGAAGTAAATGGGAAAATGTATATCATAAATATGAAAACCCTTCACTAGGTGCATGAGGAAAACTATCGCAATCCCTCTCCAAGGCAGATCTATATGTATCACCTGCTCCGTGGCCTTTCATCCGCTGGATCGGACTCATCAGGGAGACATGGCTGATTGTGTCTGTGCTCTTGGCGTCAGATAGAGACACACCACAGTTCATAATTCTGTGGTGTTCCGTCCGCCAAGGGTTCGAAAAAGAATCCAACAGCAGCCCCAAAGCAGCCAGCAAAAGGTTGTAGAATTAAACAAAACGAAAGTGTGGAGAGGAAAAAAATGTTGTTGAAAACTAAAAACATTACGCAGAACAGTATAAAATGTAAAAGACAATCTTTGAGCCCATGCTTGAGGATCCATTTAAGGATGCAATGGAGATCAAAAGATATGGAACAGTCTGAGTGGTCATATCTGCTGTTCAATAACCCAAGCATTGTCAGCGGCTAAGAATTGCGCAGAACAACCTTTCCTTGGATCTCTTAAGAGATGCAATCACCCACTGATTGACCAAACAATATAATGCTGAACAATTAAGTAGCGGGGGAAAACAAGTGCAGGTTAACAATTCTTCCGTCATTATAGTAATGACTTGGCAAGGATGTGAAATTGAGAGGGAAAAAAAAATTATATATATATATATATATATATATATATATATATATATATATATGATGAGTCCGATTCAGCGGACGGAAGGCCTAGGAGAAGGCGATACAAGTAGATCTGCCCTCAGAATTAAGGGATCACAATGGTTCCCTCAGGCAGCTAGTGAGGGATTTCTCATATTTATAATAGATTTCTCCCATTTTCTTCATTTTTTTTTTCTCTCTAAAGGTTCAAATCTTTGCGAAGTCATTATTATAATGACCGAAGTATTGTTATCCTGCACTTGTTTTCCCCCACGACTTAAGTGTTCAGCATTATATTGTTTGGTCAATCAGTGGGAGACCGCATCTCTTAGGAGATCCAAGTAAAGGTTGTCCTGCACAATTCTTAGCCACTGACATTGCTTGAGTTATTGAACAGCAGAGCTGACCACTCAGACTGTTCCATATCTTTTGATCTACCTTGTATCCTTGAATGGATCCACAGGCATAAGCTCAGAGATTGTCCCCTACGTTTTATACTGTTTGCATAATGCTTTTATTTTTTCAGCTACATTTTATCCTCCCACACTTTCGTTTTATTCCATTTTACTATCCATCACTGGCTGCTTTGGGGGTGCTGTTGGATTCTTTTTCGAACGCTTGGTGGTGAGAACACCGCAGAATTATGGACTGTGGTGTGTCTCTATTCGACACCAGGAGCGAAGACACAATCAGCCGTGTCTCCCTGATGAGTCCGATCCAGCGGACGGAAGGCCTAGGAGCAGGCAATACAAATAAAAACTGCTCTCAAAAGGGATCACTATGGTTCCCTCAGGCAGCTAGTGAGGGTGCAGTTAGTGAGGGTTTTTTTTTATATTTATACTATATTTCCCCAATTTTCTTCATTTTTTTTTTTCTCTCTAAAAAGTTCAAATCTTTGCGAAGTCATTATTATAATGACTGAAGAATTGTTATCCTGCACTTGTTTTCCCCCACTACTTAAGTGTTCAGCATTATATATATATATATATATATATATATATATATATATATATATATATATATATATATATATATAATCTTCTGTACAATCCAGAGCCATTTGATAGTTTGCTTTACCAATTCGTCTATACAATCCACAATCTCCCAAAGATGACGAAAATACATTGAGAACCTGCCTAACATTGGTTGTCTTTTTTTTATGTATATGTGTGTAGTGAATGTGCATATGTATGTGTATTGATTTGTGGGCATGGGCCCATGTGCGTGCGCATGTGTGTGATTAATGTGTGTACATGCATGTGTGTATGCTTGTGTGTGTGTGTGTGCACGCGTCCATGAGTGTGTGTGTGTGTGTGTGTGTGTGTGTGTGTGTGTGTCCGTGTGCAGAAGTGCGTGTGCATGGGCACGGTTTGTGTGTGTGTGTGTGTGTGTGTGTGTGTGTGGTGTGGGTGTGTGCGTGAGCATGCGAGAGAGAGAGAGAGAGAGATAATTTGGTTTTATTTGTTTGTGAATGTATTATGTGTGTGCATGCATACAAGTGAATAGGGAGAAGTGGAAATGTGGGTCTGTTACATATATATTTCACTGTACATAAACTGATAGTTGTTTTGGTTAATGTACAACTGGTATGTAATATATCAGTAGCAGCACGAAATTCTGGCCAGTAATGTAAGGAGCATCTACGGAAAAGGATTAGAATGGCAAATTTTACAATTAAAACTTTTTTTTCTCCAATACAAAAGCAACTGTAACTCTGTTAGAAATAGTAATAACATCTCTGATATTGTTAATTGATACCTTATGTTGAGTCTCGTAGAACAGTACATAAATACATCAGAGCTACGACCGTGTATCTATGAATGAAACATTTCGAAGGAATGACAATTTAAGTTTTCCTGTTTCCATACAAAAAAATCTCCTTTTGCTTGAATACTTCCCAACTTTTCTGTAAATCACACACACACACAACAGTAATCCTTTACTAGCCTACATCACAGTATGTGTGTGTGTGTGTGTGTGTGTGCGCGTGCGTGCCTGTGGGTGAGTGGGTGGGTGTGCGGGCGCGCGTGCACGCCTGTTCATATTTATTAAATCACAAAATGGAGGACTTGCCAACGTTGACGGTGTTTCAAAGACGCCTAACGCCTCTTTTTAAGAGGGCTACGGAGGAGGGTGGGAGGAAGTATGGGTGTGGGTGGATTGCCTGGGGGGGGGGGGGGGGGGGGGAGGAGGAAAAACTGGTGTCCAGCCAGTCTACGTCTTTGTGTTCACTGTCGTCGGTGACTTCAAAGACTAAAGACTGCTCACTCAACGGTGATGACAGGGGCACGCGAGGGATGTGGTAAGGGAGTGGAGGTAGATAAAGGTGGATGTAAGAATTGGTGACAGCTGCAGCTTCATATGTGTGTGTGTGTCTGTGTGTGTGTGTGTGTGTGTGTGTGTGTGCACAGCAGTAAGCGCTTTATCACAGAGAGAGTGAGACACTTTGACCCTTCGATATTTTATTGTCATAACTAAAGAGGTCTTTTGACAAGTGGGGAGGGGTAACAAAACAATAACATTTCCCTCTTCCTTTTTATGCAAACAAATAGTACACATTCATTCGTAGTGTGTATCAAATCACAGGTTAACAAAAACAAATAAGTTCATAACATTTCCTTATGTCCTCACGCACAGGAGTAATGCAATAAGATTTAAAGAAAATCTTAAGATTGACTCGACCATCCATTCAAATGATGACATTCTATCTTACTGATCTCTCCCACATGTGATGAATGATAATATTCATTCAGATATCTCTTATAATGCATTACCTTAAATTTCACTATCCTTCATCTGTCTAATTTTCAATGCTTCCTCATTGAATTTCGAGCCGGAATAGCTCAGTTGGTAGAGCGCCTGACTCGCAATCTTGGTGATCCTGGGGTTGCGGGTTCGAACCTCCGCAGGGGCGTTTCGGTACAGGGGGATTTTTCCCTCGGAGTTAACATTGGTTCTGACTCCATTTCCCATACAGTCCTTCGAATGAGACTATAAACCGAGGTTCCGTGTGTGAACGCACGCATAACATCTTGCACACACGTAAAATCCCATCACCAACATTCGGAAGAGTAGGCCAGTTTGGCTGTTGGTATGGATGACACGTTACACATAGCATCTACCCTGAGTGAGAAATGGAAAGAATGAAGGATGTAAGGAAAATTAGTGATCGATATTGAACGATACTGACTGGATGACACGGGAAACGACTGAATGAAGCGCCAGCTGGCAGCTCTTCAGTCGGCACTACCCAGGTAGGCAGCCCGTTGTGTAAACGAGTGTTGATTTGTAAAGCGCTTAGAGCTTGGCGTCTAGCCGAGAATAGGCGCTATGTAAGTATCCATTATCATCATCATCAAGTTTGTCATCTGATGATAACACAACAGCGACATTTCGTCTTTTTCGCTATATCCAACTGGAAAAATGAACAATTTGTCCACACTTCATATAAGCAGCACAGTGGAACAGAAAGTGTTCTTCGTCATCAATTATGTGTCTACATGCAGGACAAGGAGATTCTGTGGATGTTTGACATTCAAACCATCTTTCGTTTACATTAAAACCTGAAGTTCTCAACCTAAATATTGCGTAATTGTTTCTGTGCCATTATCTGTTATGACACTGAGAAACCTTCAGAATGAAACACATTCTTAAATGAGAAAAACCAGTAATATGTTTCATGAGAGAGAGAGAGAGAGGTGTAGGGGTGGATAGTCAGAAAGGCATTGGTAGGAAAACGAGGGGGTATCATGTCCCCAACGCGTCGACGGCCGGTGACATTAAACACGCAGCCCAGCGCCAGTCCTCTCCACCCTCACTTTAACCTCTTCAAAGCTGTTGACTGCGCGCCTTGAAACCGTTATCACTGGCAGGGACTTACGCCAGTTTAAGGCCCATAGAACAAAGAGTAGCCGAAACCTTGGTGGCCCTTTTCAAGTACTTAGCCTCCTGTCGCTGCTTCATGATTCACACACACACACAAGGGAACGGAGTACAAGAAAACACACCTTGGTCGATCTTATTACTTCAAACCTTCAAAACAACGAAGCGACACTTTGAAAATAACTGAAGATCACTTGCAGGAGATAGCTACAAAAGAAACCTCATCTTGATGTTCTGGTTATCCACTGTGGGATTAACGACCTGAAGACAACAGAGCCAAATAAGCTGTGCAACACCTTCGTTAAAAACACTTAAAGACGCATCAAGAAAGAATCCTAACACCAGATTCGTCGTCAGCAAAATTCCTACTGTGAAAAACCTGAAGATGGAGGTAAATCGACAGTTATTTAATGCCATCCTTACCTCCGAGCTGTTCGACGTGAACAACATCACGCTCGTCGATCATCATAACATAAGGCCTTACCATCTCAAGGACAACTGCCACCTGTCACAGAGGGGGACCAGTCTGCTGGCGGGGAACGTGGGGCGACACGTCAGGGATCTTCTGTGGGACGCCCATGAAGCCAGCTCGCTATGCCCGACCCTTTCTACGTCCACCCTACCCCGACTGCAGCTGGTTCAACCCATT